>JAQPPZ010007247.1:0-92318 GCA_028583015.1 Wollemia nobilis | reverse complement strand
TACCACTTCTCCTGGTGTTCGCCAGCACGTTCTGTTCTCTCATTTTTGTATTTTTATTCTGGGTTTGTCCAACAGAGTCACTCTGGGTTTCTTCAAATATCGTAATAAAATCAAGAGTTAACCAACGAAAGAAATGTATATAATGTGTTCAAATAATGTAACCCATCATACAGATACACACAATATTGAGACAAAGAAATGACAGGAATAAAACCCAAAATTGTATTGATTTCATAAAATATTACATGCAGAGTGGGCGGGATGCCTTTTAACTCTATTTTTCTTAAAGAAATACATCAATACAATGAAGAGGACTCTGTTAAAATAATGTAACAGGTCTCTCCAACTCTCCTTGTTCCAATATGGTAACAAAAGAATCTCTGAATCCTAGGCTCAATAAGGCTGGAAATATTCTCAGCTTCTTGAATGCTTTCCTATCATACAATCCTGCACAACAAGGGGAGGAAGAAAGAATGAATAAAATAAAATAGACACAAATAAAATACAATAGCACAACTAATAGGGCACTCAAGTATACCTCTTAGCAAAAATGCTATTCTCTAATTGCTTGATGCAGAATCCAGACCTACCTGCTTCCTTTTATAGTTGTTGGTTCTTGATTCTGTTATTCTTGGTTTATTTCTGACTGTACACTTGGCAGCTTCTGATTGAATCTCAAAATTGATGTTGTCCAACTGGCTTTGTTCTGAACTGATTGTGCTCTCTTATTTGACTTGTTCAAACATATTCCTACTCAACTGGTGATTTAAGTATAAGGAAAGCTTTTATCTGATTCAGCTACTTCTTGGTGCGTTTAGTTGTTGCTTTTCGAACTGGCCTCTTTTGAGTTGTCTTTCCTTGGTCCTTTGATCCTTTAACTGCCTCAGAGATATCTCCTATTTTTGCAGTTGTCTGTGGTGCAGAATCTACTTTTTGTTGAGTGCAGGTATTGACCCTTTTTCCCTTTAAACTCCTTTGCAACCCTTTAATATGCTCATCAATTAACTTCCATATTTCTATGTCAAAAGTGGCTGCAATCCTGAGCATATTCATTTCTTGCAAAATTTGGTTTTTCTGTACAACAATAACAAGCATGTTTCTATCATACTAAAGTAGTAAGGCTTCTATAGCATTCACCATGAGTGTAGTTTGTTTAATCATCTCCTCCTCATCACCTTGTTCATAGTCAAATCTCTCAAGGGTTTCTTTGAATATTCCTTCTATGTCTGATGATTCCAGGCATTGATCTAAGGACAGACCAATATCTGATAGTTTATCTGTAGCATCCTTTATCAGATCATTCATCTCAATCACAGAATTTATCCATTTTTCTTGGTTTGATCCAAACAGGGCTGCTTTGAAAAATTTAAAATTGATTTGAATTTTATTGCCTTCAGGTGTTGTTATTTCTTGTCCTTGCAGTTCTTCAAAATGATCCCCTATGTAGTCCAGGGTTGGGTGAATGAATTTAAAATCCTTTTCTCTTTCCTTCATCAAGGTCATGATTTCTTGAGTAGTTATTTGAATCACCCTTATTTGCCTGAACATTTCAGTAAAACCTTTGGCCTGAGATTTTATTCTTTTGTACATGTCTTTTTTCATTACATTCAAATAATATACATGATCTTGAACTTTGGTCACTACAGGTGGTTGGGCAATTGAAGCATTTTTCTTATTTAATTCTTCCTGTTGCTTACTTATCACAACTTTCAATTTTGCTTTTTCTTCTTCCTCTTGACTCAATTGCTTTTTGAGTGTTTCAATTTTTTCAACAAATTGGTCTATGACTTGATTACTCATAGTTTTGGCAAGCTTTGCCATATCAGCTTCTTTACCCAGTAGTGATGATCCTCCTGTTTCCTCATTGGTACTGAAGACTAGTGGGTTTTGCAGGGGAGGGAGATCAACCTTAGCAATATCTGACATAGTTGTCCCCATTTCTGCATTTTCTAAAGATTGTTCTTCTATACTTCCCATTCCTACTACTAACTATAACTCTTGTTCATCTATAGTAGTAAAGGCCACCTGTTCATCTGTTCTTTCCAAAACAACCTTGGCAATAGGTAGAGATAATTTGGGTTTCTTAGCTTCTACTAGAGCTATTTTTGTTTGACTTTTTACTGAGTAGCTTCGAAAGAGGCCACCCAATCCACCTTTTACTTGTATTACTATTGGAATTTTTATCTCCTGTCCCTTTATGTTTATAGAAGTCAGGATGGCCATGGGTGCCAACTTCTTCACACTGGTCATAGCTAAAACATTATCAGGTATAGGAACTACAACCTACTTTGTTGATGGTGCTTTTTGAGAGGATGAAGTTACTATTTCTTTGCCCTTATCTATACAGGTTTTTTGAGGAGCTTCTTTTGGTGCTGCCTCTATTCTGGGCTGGTCATTCACTAGGAGTTTAACCTGTTGTTCTACTATATCAACAGTTCTAATAGTGACCTCCATTAAGTCTATGTCTTGTTCCTCTATCAATTCTAGCAAAGGGTCTTCTTTAATTTTTGGGTGTGTCCTTGGCATAATAGGTGTTGTAGTATCCACTGAAATCTCCTGAAGCCTTCTTAGTTCGGTTGGGTAGTCATAGGCTTCACAAACTTGTGTGCTACCTCTCTTTTTTGGAGGGAAATTATCCCATATTGTCTGTAAATATGATTTTTGCTCTATAGCTTCTAATAAGTTCTCTTCAAAAGCATCTTCTTGGTGATTGATTCGAGCATACTCCCTCTTCTCCATCATCTTGTTGTAAATTCCTTTTGGGTCATAAAACCTCCATGACACTTCATCGAATCCCATATTGTCCAGTTCAAACATTCCCTTGAGTAGGGAAGGATATCCAACAAATACATGATCTCCAAAATGGCAAGGAACATCAAGCCAGGGGAATTTCCCATGCTTCTTAACCAATCTCATTTTAGCCTCTTCTGCCACTTGTCTGCATAATTCTAGGGCTGCTATGGACAGTGGGCAGTACTGGGGTAACACCTTAGGAGGGATTTTAGCTCCATATAATCTGATGTAAGTAAAACCCTCTATGAAGAAGAAATATCCTATCTCTTTTTCTTTAATGAATGCCCTTACCCCTGGCCCTAATCTTTCTGGAATTAGCCCAGTTAAGGCCCAATGGATTTCTACCAAGAAGCGATCACAAAACTAGCCCATGTGAGTTCATCCTTCATGAAGTCTCCAAAAGCTATTCTGTACATAGGGGCTATCTATGGCTTTTAATATCTTACGGGCTTCTTCCCCCAATTGGCCCACTATTAAGTGAGTGAGAAAAGAATATTGTGAAAAGTGAGGCATCTCCTACCTCTGTTCGAATATTGCTCTCTTTAGTTCTACCATTTCTCTGTGTATTTGTGAGCTCAATTCTAGTTCCCAAGCGTAGATAGGGGTGTTATTTCCTCTATTACATTGTGAACCTAAATACAAAACTCTTTTCATTATTCTACTCATATCCTGTACTCCCAATACTAGCTTTATCATGTCACAGAAGTCTTGGACCCAGGGTTTAAAAGCACTTTTATTAATTGGGAAATTTTTCTCTATTTTTGCATATGTATCAAACAATTTTTTAAAAATTTCCACATCAGTGAACATGCGAGATTGGTGTTCGATTACCTGGTCCACCAGAAATGTGGTATACTTCATCATATTGAACACTTCCTGGATATCTTCGACTTTGGCACTGAACACCTTCCGATTCTTGTGGTCTCGAAAGGTCCTTGTTCTTTCGTCATATGCCACTGCTAACCAAGCTATCAAATCTGAGGAGAAATGCACTTTTGGGCATATCAGCTTTCCAAGGTTATTGTTCCATTTGTTGTCTCTGGGGAAACCCTTGTACTGCCAGTTTCGAGCTTTATGGAACAAATCTGCCATTATCCATGGGGTTCTATTGTCGCCTTCCATTACTCGGGTGAAACTCTTAATGTAGGCATTGTCGATCTCGTACAGTTGAGCTAAGTTGGGTTTTTTATCTGCCCCACATTTTTGGGCAAAATCATACATAGTGGTACCAGGAACATGTGGTCCAGAAATCATAGAATAGGGTGATTTATCTGTGATAAAATTTATGGCTTCTCGTGTATCTATAGGTATGAACACATCTCCCCATGATGCCATTGCCCTCGTGATTGCTGGTCAAGTTCTTCTTCGAGTTCTCAAAAAATAAATACTCTCTTCCTTCTGTGCTTCTGATGTATCAATTCCAATTCTTGGCATACCAGTGGAGTGGCCTTGACTGGTTTCATAAGTTCATATACAGGGTGGTGGATTGAACTTGATAAATTTGCACGTTTCATTATCGACCCGATGCCACCAATCGTTGTTCAAAATTAGCCAATGGAATCATGCCAACTCAGTATTTTCTGGAGTTTTGTGCTTTATGATGGGTGATATCTGTTAACTTGTGAGCTTGGGTCCCTTTGATATGTGGGCCTACAATCATTCATGCTTTCTATTCATTCGTCAATGGGGATATTTTAATCTGACATGGAACGGTATGTTTTGGGCCTCGTGCCATCTCAGATCCGAGTGATAACTATATCTTCGGGATCCATTATGTCTCCCTCGGGGTCTTCGTGATATCCAACTCTTGGTGTGAGTGTAGGTTTTTACCTATGATGTCCCTTTTTCCTTAAGTCAACCATGATTAATCGTAGCCATCGAATTGATCTGAGATGAAGCGCATCCATTGATCTTCCTGAAACTTTTCTTTTGCGATCATCATTGGATCTTATGGTGGTGAGGCACGATCGTTGGATCATACATATGCATGTATTCTTTAATAAATGGGAAAAATTCATACGTACCTCAGCTAAATTAATCGACCTAATGCTTAGATTAACCTTTTATTATATTCCCACATGCGCACCATTGGATCTGGGTGATCAATGTCCATCGTCGTTCGATTCGTGTGTTATAAAAAGGTCTTTATTTAGCCTTTGGATCTTTATTGCCAGCTACAGGCCTTCGTGTCCGTTGATTCTCGATTTAGTTTGTGTGCTGCCATTGGATTACTGACAAGATGCATGCTAGATAATGATGTTATAGACCTTTGATTTTCTATTAATCATGATTAAGGTGAAAAGGGGGAAGATTATTCAATGTATTAAACCCTCACTAAACATGATTAATGTCAATTAATTTTGTCCTTACCCATGCCTTTTACCTTCCATCCTATGATTTTGGTGTGGCCATCGGATCTGAGTGGAGACAAGCGCAGTCATTGGATCTAATCAACCTGCATGTTATTTTAATCAAGCATTTATAATATTAATCATGATTAGGGCAAAAAGGGGGAAAATTAGCCAATGTATTAAACCCTTGCTAATCATGATTAACTTTAATTAATCTCTCCCGATCCTTAACCCTCTTTAATGCATCTTTAATTAGTGCGCCACCATTAGATAAAAATTCATTTGAGCACGGTCATCCGATCTTGGTAACCAGCACGATGATTAATCAAATGGGATGTGTTCTCTTAATATGGACTTTAAAGTTCATTTTAATCAAAGCAGTCACGACCATTGATCTAAGCTTTGTTCAGCACGATCGTTCGATCTATCGGACTTGCTCGAATTTTAACTTGACATTTGACTTATGATGACTTTAATTTAAACCTTTGACTCTTTAGAGGACGTGCAACCATTGATTTTATGGATGATTGAGCATTGTCATCCGATTTGTTTATACTTACTCACTGCTTAATCAGAACGTTGACCATTATGACTCATGCTTAAACTTTTGACTTTTCGGACAACGTGTGGCCATTGATTTGATCCTCGATGAAGCGTTGTCGTTGATCTTGTTAAAGGTGCAAGGATTTTAACTTTATTAGAGCCTTAGGTTTAACCTTTGGAGTCTTTAGTGAGTGTGCGTCCATTGGATTTGGTCCTCGACAAAGCGCTGCCATTATATTGAAGATAACTTGCTCGATTTTTAAATCTTAGGTTAAGTTTTATTGACCCTTTGACTTATCTTTCGAACTATTTCGTGAGTGCGCATCCATCAGATTTTCTCAAGCGATGCGCTTCCATCCGATTAAGTCTAAGGTGCAACCTTTTTACTTCTTGACTATGCTTGACTTTTGACTTATCTTTGGTTTGATTTTATTAAAGCGCTATCGTTCGATTTCTCTGGATCGTGTGTGGCCCTTGGATTAAATCTGAGGTGCTCACCAGTTAGCTTAGCGGGGTGCATACCCTTAGGCTTTTAATTGATTAATATTTGTTTTAACCTTAGGTTTTTCAGATCATGAGACCATAGTGAAATGACTTAACCGACTTTAGATTAGAAGATTTATTTGTTGGTTTAGGCCCAAGGAAAATATTTAGGAAGGTCAAACTTTGACTTGGGGATTTAATTTGAAATTTTCTTCCCTAACTATTCGAGGTACTTTGATTTATACAATGAAGCCCACATTATTAAAAATGCTAAGGTTAGACTTTATCAAACCAACCAATGAAAAATTGAATTACCCACAACAACTATAAGCAATGACCAACAGTATAAGCAATTTGATTGAAACCAAAAATTTAAATTTGGGGGTTTCAAAGTTGAGTCAAATTTGGCTCCAACAGCCCCACATCATACCCTCATCACAAATCACCTTATCACTTGAGTTGGATGACACTACCCAATCAATGTTGTCATGAATCTGATCAAATATATAATTCCCATTTTTTGAATCAACGTTTGTCCTAGAACCTTTCCTAAGATGATCATAAACCCTACTTTGATGGGTTAAAATGTAGAATTTCTCTTCTCAATCAAACTCTAATAAAATTTGAGTTTTCTTTATCATATGTTTTTTATTTTCATAGCTTACTCATTTTCATTAGTCATCCTTCTCTAGTGAGACAAAGCATAATTATCCAATCATCATTAGCATAGTTTTAGAATAGGATTTAACTTGATCAAATATGCTCATCAATATATCAATGATAAGGTTCAAAGATATGCATTGCTTCCATCACTGGGGCATCTCACATTGATCATATTTCAAGATAATATAATGTCTTCTTCTTAAGTGTCACCTAGGTCCCATTGCATCAGGGTTATGCATAAGGGGTTGGACTCAAAATGTAATTATAAAAAAAGATAAATCAATTTCAAATCTTGGCCAACTTCATTTAGGAGACATGGCAAATTACCTTTATTTTTCACCAAAAATTATAAAATAGTGGTGAATTTGAGAGTTCCAACTAAAAATCGATTGAAAAATAAGGTTCGACAATAAATGGATCATAAAATAGTGTTCAAAAATTGGTTTGGGTGCAAAACAAGGTCCGAATTTTGGTTTGGATGCAAAATAAGGTCCATCTTCTGATCCAGGTGCAAAATAAGGTCTGACTATTGGTCCAAGTGCAAAACAAGATTTAGCCTTTGTTCTAGGTGTAAAATAAGGTCTGAATTTCGATCTGGGTGTAAAATAAGATTTGGCTCTTAATCCGAGTGCAAAACAAATTTTGGCTTTCGATCTAGGTGCAAAACATGATCCAACTCTTGTTCTAGATGGAAAATAAGGTATGAATTTTGGTCCAATTACAAAACAAGATCCAAATCACAGTTCAAGTTCAAAATAAGGTTTAGCTCTTAGTCTAGGTGCAAAACAAAATCTAACTCTCAGTCTAGGTATAAAACATGTTTTGGCTCTCAGTTTGAGTGCAAAACATGATCTGACTCTTGGTCCCATTGCAAAATAATATTTAGCTCTTAGTCCTATTAAAAAACATAGTCTAACCTTATATCAAGTCCAAAATAAGGTCCAGATATCAGTTTAGCTGCAAAACATGGTCCAACTCTTGATCCAGGTGCAAAACACGTTTTGGCTCTCAGTCTCTATGCAAAACAAGGTCCGACTATCAAACCTATTGCAAAACATGGTTCAATCTCAGATCGAGTACAAAAAAATCTGGCTCTCATTCAAGATGTAAAATATTATCCATCTCTCAGTCCTAGTGCAAAATAAGGTCCAACTTTTGATATGTTTGCAAAACAAGGTCCGACTCATGGTCTATATGCAAAACACGATCTAGCCTCAAATCCGATGCAAAATTGTATTCAAATTTAGGCTAGATGCACCAAGGTTTATGCTACCACGTGTCACGTGATAGGTCAACCATGTTGCATGTACAATGACATGTTGCCACATGTCCACTTGTAGTCATTTTTGTTTATATAAGGCATTGAAAGTCATTTTTTTTTGTTTTCATTTCTACAACTGTGAACTAGAGTGAACTCTTCTCGAGCGACCATTTTCCAGCAAACTTCCCAATCTAATTTCTCCTACTTCCACAACTAGAAATGTCCACCACATCCACCTCTTATGCAAAAATCATATTCAAAAACCTTTCTTGCTCTATAATTTTTGATATATTAACCACCCTAGGTTACGAATTTACGTGGGTAAATGATGTAGGTTTTTAGAACTTGCTTTCTATGCCCCAATTCAAGATAGATAAATTCATTATACATAGTATCATATATGGTTAGAACCATGACCATGCCATAGTTAATCTAAAATTATGGAATAGAAAACTATCATTTACAATCATGCCTATAGACATCCAGATATTGATCGATCTTCCTTTCAAGGATGCTCCTCTAGTGTCAAAAAAGATTTCATTATCTCCAAATGATATAAATTACATGGAGATGATGTACAATCTTAATATTTAATTGTTGTTAGGTATAATTCTCATTTCTTAGATTCTATTAATGCTCAAAATTTAAAATTTGTAATTTATAAACTATTTTTTTTGTGTGCAACTTTTGCCTCTAAGTCAAAAAGAGGGTTAACAAACACCTCTATTCAACATCCAACTTAGAAGGTGATTATTGAGTTCTTCCAAGCAATACTAATTGTGCATGGAAGAATAGAACTTTAGTTCTGGGTATTGGCCTACATGGTTCATTGTCTGCACCATGAGAAGTTTGACTGGTGCACATATATTGCAAATCACATCAGAGCAGAGTTGCATGGCATCCAAATGAACACATCGACCATCATGGGCACCATTAATTATATTTTAGCACTTTATTATGAAATTTTTCATAATTTAAAGAATACTCCTATACCAACTGTAGTGCATCCAACACTACAGGACATTGCCATGACACCTCAAGAGCTAAAGGTAAATAAGTTCGTCTTAAACCATCAAATAGTTTTTATATTTTAGCATATTTTCAGTTTTTAATTTTTATTTGCACCTAAATGCATACTAGGGCAGCCACCTCAAGGGTAAAACAAGATAATGCCATAAGGGGTCACATGCTAGAGACCACTAGTGATTCTGAAGACACTGCATCACATGCATCACCATTGTAGAGGTCGCTTAAATGTTTGAGGTATGTTTCTTCTCCTGAGGATCCTTGTGTACCTATGTTTGCACAAAATGTGCATTGTGCATCTAGTGAGGCCAACCCTACAACACGTAAGTTTCTCTTTTTAGCTTTCATATCTATATTTGTTTAATTAAAATTATAATAATTTTTATTAAATTTTTTGTATGTTTTTAGACTTACACCCCACCTCGATCCCACTCGGCACTTAAATACATTTGATCTTATCGTCTTCAGGTAAATGAATGTGTATTTCCTTTGAATTAACATGTATTTTTTTCTATTTTATTTTTAGAATAATTCTAAAAAAATATTTTTTACTATTTTTAGGTGCCTCTCAAGTACAGGCCATGAGAGGTAATATTATGTTGCCACCACCTCCACCATAGCAATGATAGCCATAGGTTTAAATAATGAGAGGGCATATGTGTTTTGGAGTTGCTTTCATCTCAATTGGATTTATTCTATAAGGAGCTCTATGAATAGGTTATGTTCTAGGTTGAAGTTCAATTGTGAAATCAAATTCACGTTTAGGAGGTAATCCAAGTAAATCCTTTGGAAATATATCTCTAAACTTATGAAGTACTGAGTGTTTCTCAAACACCTCTTCCTTGTTTTCTTCTTCTATCTCGTTTAACTTCACTACATAAATTGTTCTTCCTATTTTTATTACCTTCCTAAGCTGCATTGTGGAGAGGATTTGGGGTCAAAAATCCCCTTGTAGGTTGTACACCCTTTGTACCTTACTACCATATTTTGAGTATTCAATATATCTATCATGTAAATTGATTAAGGCCTTATATGAATGCAACCAATCCATTCCTAGGACTACATAAAAAGCATGTACCAATGCTACATAAAGGCAACCTACAGTTGTGCCACTAGGTAAGATAATTTCAGCCATAGGGTAACATTGGTCTATAGAGTAGGTCTACCCTAAGCCATACTCGACCTTCCACCCATGTGCCAATATTCTTGTCCTTTTCGGTATATTTTTAATTAATTTGGTGGAAACAAAGCTATCTATGGCACCAATATCAATCAAAATTCTAATATTTATACCAAATATCTTACCTTTTATCAGCAGTGGAGTGGTTTGTCCTTCTAGATTTTGACTACCTATTGCTACATAAATCTTGTGTGCAGGTTCTTTATAAGTTAATTCCTTTCTTTTTGAACTTGATCCTATTTTAAGTGGACATTTTTTGGTTTAATGCAAACTTCCACATTCATAACATCCTATTTGAGGCCCTGGATGTATTTTATGCTTTTGTCCATCTTCTATTTTCACTGCATGTGAAGGATTGGTTTGACCCTAAGCTGGTGATCAGTTATCTCTGTTGTTGCAATTGTTAGGATTATGGTTCTTCCCTTTGAACCTCTTCCTAAAATTTTCTTGCTTCCTATCATTCCTTTTGTCCTATCTAGGAGAACTCTTGTTTTCCTGATCACTTTCCCATTTCATAAGCCTTGCACTGTTTCTTTTTCTTAATGCCTCTTTGTCTTGCTCAGATTCCCCTTCATAATCAAAGTAAGGATTGAGATAGGTTTCAGCTTCCTGGCAAAATCATAGGTCTTCTAGAGAGAACTAGGTTCCCACATATTCACTTCATTCCCTACTCTAGGATCCACTCGTAGAATGAACTTATATACCTTTTATTTCTTGTTATATGCAGACATATATTTTAGTAGCTTGATGAATTTTTGATAATAAAATTCCATAGTTCTAGTCCCTTGTCTAAGGTTGGTGAATTCTTCAAATTTATTAGTGTAGAAGTTTTCAATGAGGAATATTCCTTTTAAATTTATCACAAAGTTCTCCCATTTCAAATCAACTACAACCTCAATCCCTAGTTCCCTACTATACATTTTCCACCAATCCAAACCAACCCCTTGTAAATGCAAAGTAGCACAGGATGTTTAGGTGTCGGTGGAATAGTTTTAGGTGTTAGTGGAATAGTTCTTCATTATACAGAAAGTCTTGATCTCCTTCAACCAAGCTTCGGATTTATAACCATCTTCTTCTCCATTGAACTTGGAGGATTTTAGGTGTTTCATGTCCTTGTCCAATTTTACCTCAAGTCGAATTCTAGCCTGTTGAGCCTATGAATGAACTTCATTCTCTCATCCCATCATAGAATTTATAGCTTATAAATCTTGATTCACTATAGCTTCTACAGTTGCTTTTGTGTTTCCATCTGTTCAGATCTTTCCTTTTCATACTAGGGTTATCCATTCATTTGCGGCACTGACCTCTACATTATTTTGTCGTGTTTACCTCATTAATGGGGTAGCACTCCCTCTCCTTATCTTGGGTGGTATTTTCCCTGACCACACATAGGAGAGATAGTAGGAATCAATTCACAATTTCATCCTTGAATTATTTCTCCTATTGGTAACTATATTCTTAGTTACCCTTTCTAGATAATTGAGGTCTATCTTTAGTAGACCCACTTTATTTGTAGGTATAGTTTTTTACATGGTGCACTATCCTACTCCAATCATCTATACTTGTACAAGGAAACTCATATCCCTACAAACCAAGTGCTCTAATACCAAATATCACAACCCAAAATTCCTACTTCCTAAGAGTCTTTTTTTTACATTAAAGTCCACATCTTTCAAAAGTCAACACCACTCTACCTAAAGAACTTTTCTCTTAGATTATCCTATGGCACAACCATAGCTACATCCCATATAAATCCTTCTATGTAGATGTACTAGGTGTCAATATTTAGTTCCCTAGTTATCCATCTCCTTCCACGAGCCAGCTAGTCTCCTTTCATTCTATCGAAATAAGTTTACCATCCATGCACACTACATAAGTCTATCTATGCAGGTGCTCGATGCAAGGAGGATTTATCTATATAACCCATCCCTACGATGAGCTAGCCAGTCCATTATTAGATCTCTAACAAATTATACTCAAGTAGACCTGAATAAAACTAACTAGTTTTATGAACTAACTACATAACTTAGTTATTTCTTTAAGCCAAAAATTACACCCCACGTTTTAACCACATGAATAACATGTTCTTCCTTGGTTTATCTCTAATTCATTAGATACATAACATACATTCCATTTTTATTACAAATCCTTACACAATGGTTCTTAATCATTAATCTCTTGTAATCCATTAATGGTTAACCAAGCTTAGAAATATTCTATTAAAGAACCATAGCAAATAAAAATGTAGGAAGTCTCTAAAACTCTTTTTCTTTTATATACTACATTCATGGCTTATTAAATTCATATAATTAGCACATTGTAAATTACAAGGTGAATTATCAACACATAGTTTCATTCATATTCCTATCACAACATAGTATCAAATCCACACTTAGTTTTCATTCAGATTTCTATCACAATGCTATAAATTCAATACATAATTTTTCATTCAGATTTCCATCACAATGATATAACCCAATATTCAATAAATATCAAATAAAGCATGTAAATATCAAACTATTTTCATTAGTATATAAATCAAAGCATCTCTAAAATAAAAATATCTGCAAGAAATTCCACAACAGTCCATTTACCCAAGGAAAAACGTTGAAGGGAAAACCTAGCATTAAAAATATTTCTTTAATTTCTATAAAATAAATCTTTCTTTACAATGAGATAAGATATTTCAATTTGTCCTTATCTCCTAGTAGATACTTTTGGGTCCCCTCTAATATCTCACTATGAATAATTATTTCTATCCATTTTTACATTATGACTCCACAATCGGAGCATTGGTATACCAACCAGAACCACCCTAACTCCACATAGCAAAGCAAAAGTTTTATTATAAACAAGAAACTCATAACTCTTATTGAATTATTTACAATCTAAATTCATACTATGAGTATGTCTCACCTTATCACAGACTCTCTTGAGACTCGATCAAAATTAGAAAATCCTAACTTCTAATGAACCGCTAATTAAACGACCAAAAAAGAAAGGATTTTTGTCGGTCCTTTCCAGTCACTACCATTATATACATGATCTCAATCAAGTTTTTTAAATGATAAAACATCTTATGTGATCTTCTGGAAATAAGGGTTCAAAGCCTACACATCCTCACATAGACATTTCCTTTATTTTCATGATTTTCTATTTGAAATTCTTACTTCCCCTTACTCTTTTAACAAAGTAAAAAGAAATAACAACTACTCCTCTATTAATGATGGTCTCAAAAAACATCTATCTACCTTGTATCCAATATCAGTAGTCTATAATTGGATAAGGATTCAACACTTTAACTTAATCATTACACAAATGTCAAAAACTCCTTACAACTATATTCAAGCTTCATAAAATGCTCGAATTGGAGATGGCATGAAACTGGTTTCATTTATTTTGCATAATAGGTGAGATCACTGTCCTTAGTTAATTCTTTAAAAACATTCAATGAGCCATAAGTGATATAGTCAACAAAGTATTATTTCACCACCTATTAATAGGATCTTACACACTATTCCCCAGTCCACACAGTCCAAAATGGTGTAGTGATATTTAATTGGATATGTACTTAATTAAAGACATATTGCTACACTATTAGTATGCAAAAAACCAAGGCAATAGCAAAATAACAACTCTCACTCTATTCAAATAATGGTTTATTAGAGGTAAAACTAAATACCTACCATGTTCTAGAAAACACTTCCAACATTTTTAGTAGATCCATTATCTTCCCTTAAGAGGTTCCTACCCCATAATCTTATCTCCTCTATCGCTCATCCTGTGGAAGGAACTACAAACTCTCTAATAGTTTATCAATGAAAACACATGTGTGTAGACAAGAAGAGCTTTTTGTAGGGAGGTTTCACCTTAACTACCCATCCACATACGCATCAAGGTTCACACAGGCAACCTATAGTGTCGAGCCAACGACAAATGGGAGCTTATCCTTTATAAAACAAAATACTACCAGCCAATAGAACTTATGGCTAGAACAACATATATACCACATATAAGTTCTTTAAATTAACACATATAAATATATATTCTAAAAGCACAAGACGTATTCACATTTCAAGAGTCTACCTTTAAAGTCTTGATGCAAAATAATCAAGTCTTACTATAAGTTCCACTTTCTTTCTCCCTTCCTCGGTCTCCATAGGACATAATTGCAAAACCAACAAAAACCTCCTCCCCATCCTCTTTCTAATTTCTTCCCCATTTCTCCTATCATTGTGCCCCCCAAAAATGAGTATCGTTTTCCCACTCATGATGCATCTCCTTCCTAATTTCTTGGTAGTATTGAGGGGGTCCTTACCTCTTTTCCATTACCAGTCGTGACGGAATACAAAGCTCAGGAATTCATCCAAATATTGTTGGGTGCTCAACATAACAATACCTTCAAATCTTGGTGGTTAGTTTGAGTTAAGTGGAGTGATAACTCAATCACCTCCATAATATCTTGTGTCCCTTACATTGAATTCCTTCTGAAAACTATACATTCAAAAATAAGGTTAACGTGGAGCATCAAGTCTCTCCCACTAATATAGTTTTCCTTCTATCAGTTCATGATGTAACACAATAACTATAAAGCATTCTCTCTTTTGTTACCTTGCTTTTTAGCGGCAAGGATATTACATATTTTTTATTTTTTTTAAACATCTTGTTCTTGGTGGCTAGATTTTTCTTCTTCCTGTGAAAGGAACCTGTTCCTGTAAAAATACAACATCCTTATCATCATCATATTCTTTCAAAAGGTATATTTTGCATAAACCAATAGGAAATAGTCAATTATTCCATACATCAAAATTTCCATAAAAATAAACAATATACTTTACGTAAACATGCAAGCATCCATCATTTCATCCATAGAATACATTATTTCCCTTCCTTAAGTATATGTCTTGCATTAACTAATCATGAAATAGTTAGTCATTCCATCAACAAAATAATATAGCAAAACCAAAATCCATAAAATAAAAGGTCTTCCAAGGGAGGTTCATGACATCAATTAATGGTTTGAATTAGGATGAGGAGGATAATAAAGAGCTTTGTAA
This sequence comes from Wollemia nobilis, assembly GCA_028583015.1. Classification (NCBI taxonomy): domain Eukaryota; kingdom Viridiplantae; phylum Streptophyta; class Pinopsida; order Araucariales; family Araucariaceae; genus Wollemia; species Wollemia nobilis. Next base: position 76,961 of record JAQPPZ010007247.1, on the reverse strand, counting down.
TATTTTAAGGTCTAACCATGGTGTAAACATGTTAACCTTGGTTTATCTCAAGTTAATTGCTAGTGAAAGTGACTGGAATATATTTTCCATAGCCCTCCTCAAGATAGTACCCTTGACTATCTTATTCATAACAACCATTATTATAGAGGATCTTTATCTCATATAGGTAACATTGTTGTCCCATAGTCACCCACTCAAGAACAATCAATTATAGATCCCATAAACCTTGAGATTTTGGTGGTGTTACTTGCTCCCTCTCAACTAGAAGATAATCCCATATCCTAATCAAAGAGACTATAGATATTAAAATTTTCAGAGCCTCTGATCCTTCTTGGAGTAAAATTACTTCTCAAAGTGTCATAAGTGTTATGAACATAAGAAGCAAAGAGGAGTTCTTATATTTATTTATATTTTTAAAAAATCTAGAATCATTTTGCCAAATCCACTTCTTACTTTATTGTTATCAAAGAATTTTTTAGTCTTCTTTTAAAGGTTTAGACTTGAGTTTATTTGGTGGTATTCTTTACTTTAAAAGATACAATAGAATGAAGGAGAGATATGAAGAGCATTCTTTCAAATTTAAATTTGAATTTGAATAATTTTTTATGCTATTTTCTAATAGCACACATTCACGAAATAGTGCATTTCATTTTATGCCTATATATATTATTTTATTGCGAGCACCTTCTTTGTAGAGGAAGTATCATCTGATGTTAGTGTTGAAGGGATGTTAGGTGTTTAAGTGGAGGAAGGTGAATAGTTTACCTTTGGAGGTTCATGGGTTTAAAACTCCATGGGTTGCTTTTATGATCATTTTGTAGGACAAGGAATGGGTTAAAAGGGTTTCAATGGCTTCTATCTTCATTCAAGCATGTGGTAGAATTGTCATCATGGAAAATATTTGAGATTAAGAGAGTGGTGGTTCCATGTTCAAACCCTAATGACAACTTTTTTTTCTCATGGTGATAATCTTAGTCCATGAATTATATGATTTAATTATAGGACTAGTCACCATAGTTGTCTATAGTCAGTTGGTTATGTTTGATCACATAAGGTATTCATGAGCTTTTAGTCATGGTTTTAAGTCTCTTGGTTTATTTTATTTGCAATGTGTGCTTTGTAACTAAGGTCTTTAGTGGAATTATAACTCCATAGCTCCAAATATAACCTTGCCACCTTGATTAAACCAAAAATATTAAGCATATGAAGGCTCAAATTTAAACCTCATTGAGGGATTTTTTGGTATATTTTGAAGGCTTGCAAATTTTGTATGATGTGGTAGATGATGTGGCACATTTACATACCACCCAACTTGTCTATTTATGTAGTAACATTTCCTCAACTAATAAAAAAGTGGCAAATGGTAGGATTCCAATAAAATGATGGCTATGAAGTTGTATAGATTGATTTACAATCACCAACGAATGAATGGGAACCAAGTGGTAGATTGGAATAAGTTGTTATTTTTCTAAGTTTTTTGGGTTAAATTTTTGTATTTTTGAGGTCTATTTTAGGTAAATATTCCATAGGCCATAACTTTTGTATACAAAACTTTCATTTAGATCACATAATTTTTCAAGCTCTATGCACTAGTTATATTAGTTTATGAACATGTTAAAATGTTAGGAGCTGAATTGTATAGGATAGTCCTCAAAGCCTATTGCCCTATTTTGAAAGGAAAATTTTACAATATTTTATGTAAGAAAAATCATAGGTCTATATTTTGGGATATGAAATTAGAATTGTGACGGGTCTGAGGTGTAGACCAATTGGTTTGGCAAAACCCCATAAGGGGGATGGATGTCCAAGGTTCAAATATCAAGCCTTGTTAGATTGAATACTTATTCATATTCCTAGTGCTTGCGATGGCGTAAAAGGTTTAAAATGATGTGGCATGGTGGTTATAGGGGTAAACAAAATGGATAACCATGGTGGCTACCGATTCCATCATGTTAAATAAAAGTAATTAGATTTGTGACAACTGCATTAGGCTTTGATTCTTTTGGAGGTATATAGAAAAAGGATCTAAAAATTGATTTGGTCAATTCCTCTTTCTTATTTGGGTAATCGATTCAACTTATTCATAAATATCTAATAATTCATGCTCACTTCCTTTGATTTCTTGTCCAAGCACTCTTGGTAAGTAGTTACATGCAAATTCTATTTTGGTGATGGAAATCAAGTGGACTAAGGGTGAGTGGAAGTTTCCAAATAAGGTGACGTATGTTGTAAAATGAAGAACTATGTATCTAATTTTTAACCTATGCAACTATAGAAGATTGAAGTAATTTTTATTTAGAGGTGGTACTCTTGACTTATTCTCTTCGTTGGATTATTAGCATAAATGTTCTTTAGATATGTGTAGGAGTATCTAATAATGGTAGTGATGACTATGATCAAACCTAAGTGGATTCTTGTGTAGAGGAATTTTTGTAGTAGGAGATTCCAAATGATGAGAAGCATTCATATGAGTCTAACTCAAGTGTGGAGGCTCACTAAAGCATCCATTATGGGGGAAAGATGTTATTTTAACTAATATCTTCTCTCCTTGGACAATCGGTTTAGGTTATGAGATGGTGTTGAAAGTACAATATGACTTATGGACAAGGTTGGTATTGTATTATGTAATCTTGTATAAGCTTAAGGGCAATCACTGTATAATGTTTTTACCCTATGAGTTGTAATTAATATTGTTATAGTTAAACCCATTATAGAACTTGTAATATAACCTTAAATCCCTCTTGTAATGTCTTCTTAAGTTAAACTCATTTATGTAATTGGGATTTTGGTATTGGTATAAATACCCCCCTTCACTCCATCTATTGTATTAGAATGTTGTGATTCTTATCTATGGATAATATAGTGATTATTTATGGTGGCTATATATGACAACTATATATTTATCTCTTTTATCCTTATTTTACGCTTTTTGTATAATATTTGAGTGAATGGGTTACTTGTATTGGTTTCTAGAAATAGATATCAAATCCAACAATTAGGATTGTAAAAGAGTAAATTATTTTCATGTTGTACTATAATTTTTTTTGGATAAATGTACCATTTTAAATAATTATAAGGAGATAAACTTCTAGAAATGAAAAATCAAGTTGTTACATTGCTTGGAAAAAACAAGAGTTACCTTTTTCTGTTGTGATACATTTTGCCTTTGACTCATATGGACCATTTCTATAAATAGGATAATTGGATTGCTTGGTGATTAGATAGATAATGTCTTCAAAGAAAAATGTCATAAGTGTATAATTGTTTCATAGAGTAGGATATAGTATTGTGAATGAAAGGTATGCCATGATTCAAAGTACATTAGAATGAAATTTCAACTCCTTTTATTAGATGTGGCTACTCTAAAAAGTAAGATTGAGAATTAACTATGTCTAGAAGTCTATCCATTTGATTGTCTTGAGTAATTATATTTTTTATTTTAGTGTTAATGGTAATATAGAGAAGCTTTCAATTAATGCAATGACAAGTGTGAAATAAGCGCTCTCATTTGTTAGAGGTATTTGTGGTAAATATTTTATATAGTCCTCCAAGTATTAATGCTTAGGTATATATTATCTACCTCTTCTTTACACTCTCTCATTTGCATATATAAAATAGGATTGCACCATTAAATACTTCTATTGAGTGATGAGGCCTAGAAATGCCTCAATCATAGCATGTTTTGAACATTGAAACTGCCTAAAAACTCTTGTGTTTAATCTGATATGCTAGTTAAGTTGATTTAATATGTTGTGTATTAATTGTTTGCATGATCAATGTGTTAGAAATACTATATTCTGATTTTTACAGTTTTTTGCATAGTTTTATGTTACTTTGTCATGACTTGCTAAATGAGAAGTATGCTTAGGTTGATAGCAACACTTCACTAGTTTTGTTTTGATGTGTTTCAAGCATTTGTTTATCTAAATCTAGCAAATAGTGCAAGCAAACTATTACTGTGCAGCAAAAACTGGTTTTCCAATGTAAATTCCAGCCAGCTGCCAATGAATGGCAAGGCATGGAATTCACACATGGAGAGAGATGAAGGCTATTGCAATATGATCCTGAGAGCTAACCCACCTGAGAAATGTAGATGAAATCACTTGAAGAGCACACAGTTGTTCATTCTGAAGATCTTCGAAATGAGCAGACATCTTCGAAATGAGAAATACAGTCTCTTCGGAATGAGCGGACATCTTCGGAATGAGAAATGCAGTCTCTTCGAAATGAGCCACTTATCTTCGAAATGAGAACAAAAAGTGCTTTTTGACTTGTTGACTAATTTTTGACGATGGAAAAATGGAAAGAAATATTGAAAAGGTTAAGGGAAAATATCTCCCATCTGACTTTGTCGTCCTTGCCGACCAAAGCCACCATTTATGGAAAAGATCAATTTTGATCCTCTTCTAGGATAAACCCAGGAAATGTTGTAGCATAATAGGAATAGATCTGTAAGATAGGAATGAGATATTCTCAGTTTGTAAGTAGATTTTAGGATATCTATAAATATATAGCTCCCATCCAGGTTGAGCTAAGAAGAATGGTAGGGGAAAATAAGCAAGTAGTATAATAATAAGAAAAGTGACTGTTACAGTCCTATAACAGGGTTTTTAGCAGCAATACTGTAATTATGTTCTTGAATCAATAAAGTGCACTATTTTTATTCATGTTGTTGTGAATGAGTGTGAGTAAGATCTAGAGAGAGAGAAAGACTCATACCTTCTTCTGGACAAGGAGGTTGGCCACTTCCAGACCTAGGAGGAGGACTAACAACAGGTTTTTATTCTGATTTTGCTACAGTAGAATAAGTTGTAAAACTTGTCATTTCATTTCCTTGTAAACAGCTAACAATATTTGCAATATTAGTTTATTTCATGATTAGGATAATCTTGTGATTAATGATAAGTTTGGTTGTAATCTCCATTTTCAGCAAGCTTTCAAATTACTGTAGATTGTCATTTCCAGAATTTACTATTTTTTGCAATTTATTGCATTTTGTGTTTTGTTGTCAACCCCTGCATAGAATATTGACAACCTTCTATTACAGAGCATTGACAGGATTTAATTTCCATGTTATAATCAGGTTTCCATTGCTGCAAAAGTAAATAGACTTCCTTTCTGCAATCATAATTAGATTTCTAATTCTACAACTGTAACTAGGGAGTTATTTCTGCAACATAATTAGATTTCATTATGTAATTGTAATTAGGATTTCATTTCTGTAGTTAGTAATTAGTTTCCATTCCTGCAATTATATTAAAGTTCAATTTATGCAATTTAGAGATAAAAATGTCCTAAATCCCCCACACAATCGGTTTCACCAATAAGACCTGTTGCTCCCAAATGACCTAAGTTATAGCCCTGTTCACTCCTTTCGCAAATAGCCTTGTACACTGCCCTGGATTGACAAATTCATTGAGAATTAATGATGTGCATAATGACAATGCATCATTTTGGCACCGTTTTCGGGGAATAGTGTTGCTAGAAGGTGACAACAGTCCAATAGTTGTTAATTAGACTGAGCTGTGAAAATTTAGGATAAAATTTGAATATAACAGCTGGTTAAAGTAACAACTATTGACCTATAATTTATGTCATTCAAGAGTAAACATGAATGAGTAAGCCTAGGGATGAAAAAGGTAGAATTACTCAAAAGGATCCTTGGCTTGTTCCATTAAGAAGATCTTCATGCCTAAGGGGTGAATCACCTGTGTTTGAACTACCAAAAAAATTGAAACAAAAATCACCAGCTTCATCATCATTAGAACATCCTAAGAAATAAAAATCACTAGCTTCATCATCATTAGAACATCCTGAGAAAGAAAAATCATCAGACTCATCATCAACAGAGGATTTTGGACCTCTTGAGAGTGAAATTTGGATAGGTTTAACTATTCCCAAGGAACAGGAAACTATGGCAGAGAGAGGCAATCTAGATAGGGATGGCCAACATGGCTATGTCCATAATGAAGGAGATGATCAGGATATGCCCCAACCTTCCAGAACATTTGAATATCCTATCCGTTTGAATCCAACACAAAACTCCCCCATGAAAACCATTTCACCTTTAGTACTTCCAACCTTTCGAGGTGTTGTATCTGAAGATCCTGATCAATTTTTGTTTGAATTCAAAGTAGTGTGTCAAACCTATGACTATGTAAATGACAATCAAAAACTTAAGGTTTTTCCCTCAACACTCAAGGACTCAACATTACGTTGGTTCATGAGCTTAGAGCCAAATTCCATCCGAACCTGGGATCAAATGGAAACTATGTTTTTAGACAAATATCAGGAGTATTGCCGTGTAAGGAATAGGAAAGATGAGTTATTCAGGATTAAGCAGGAATATGATGAAACATTAGAAGACTATCTTGATAGGTTCTCCTTTGTTCAAAGGAGATGTGGACTTGTAGAACCTGAGTTATGCAAAACCATATTTTTGAGAGGATTACAAGATGAATCCAGAGAAGTATTGGATTTGATGGGAAAAGGGGATGTAAATACTCTCAGTAATGAGGAAATTGTGGGTCTCTATAGGAATTACTCTCGCACTAAGCAGGGAAGAAGAAAAAAGAGTACAAATGGCATTGATGTGAAGGACCTAATAGAGGAACTTGCAAATTTTAAAACTGATATTCTGGTGCAATTGAACACAACTTTGGGAGAAATGTCTGCAAAAGCAAAAACCATAGAACCTTTGGCAATTTATTGCCCAAGATGTAGAAATAAACATGCTTTGCAGGAGTGTCCTTTGAATAAAACATCTATCTCAGCCATTTGTAGTATCTGTTCGAAGAAGCATTTGACTGATAAATGCCACCTGCTACCACAACTCAAAACTATGTTAGAGAGTCAGACTGAGGAACTCAACTATGTTGGACCAAAACAAGGGGAAAATTTCTCTCAGTACCAAAATCCCCCTCATTTTCCTACAAATTGGGGGCATAATCCTTGGACTATGCCTTGGGGACAATCAGAACCACCCCAACGTCCTTGGAATTATTCTCAATGGACAAATTCCCAAGAATGGCCACAAACAAGTTGGAGTAATCCAACCTGGAATCAGAATCAGAATAACCCATCATGGAATCAAAACAACCCACCTTGGAATCAGAATCATACTAATCCACATTGGATGCAAAATCAACCACAGTGGAGTCAGCAATACCAGTCCTATCCAAGGCAACAAAGAAATCAAGGTCAAACTCAGCATTTGCTGCCTGCACCTAATCAAAATTTTCAAGAAAAATAGAACCAACCACAACAAACACAACAGGTGAAACAACCTCAACTTCCAGCTCAACCAGTCACTAATCCAAACAACATGAGACAGGCATCCCCTGTCTATGTGGCTGAAGCTGAAGAAAATGCTGAAATAAATGTTCTTGATTGTAGTAACATCCAACTTCGTTCAGGAAAAGTTGTACCTGAACCTATTTCAACTAAAATCAAGGAAAATGAAAAGCAAGAACCTTTGGAACCAGTTAGAGTTAAACCAACAATAGAGAAAGAAGAAGAAAAAATAGAACCATAGGCAGAACAATTACCTTCATCAAGGATAATTCCATATCCTGAAAGATTCAATACCATAGTAGAAAATTCTGAGTCAGACCTGGTCAAGGAACTTAGAAAGTTAACTATATCATTGCCCTTATTGCAAGCCATTAAGGATATACCAGTGATTAAAAGTACTATCCGAGATTTGTGCATTAGAAGAGTAGGAAGAAAAAAGAAAGCATTTCCCAAGACTATTCAGGTTGAAGGAAAGATAGTTGATCTCTTGTCCGAAAAACTAGTACCTCCAAAGTATAGTGACCCAGGGAGTCCAGTTATCACAGTTACCATAGGCTCAGTACCAATATCAAATGTCTTAGTAGATCTAGGAGCTGCAATAAATGTCATGACCAAGGATATAATGGAACAATTACAGCTCAAACATCTCAGTCCCACATTTACAGTTTTAGAAATGGTTGATAGGTCAGTTGCAAAACCTGAAGGTATCATTGAAGATGTCCCTATAGAAGTCTCTTCTTGGGAATTCCCTACAGATTTTTTGGTTTTACAGCCAAGAAATTCAGCACATGGATATCCCATCATTCTGGGAAGACCTTGGCTTGCAACTGCAGCAGCCTTCATAGACTGTAGATCTAGAAAAATGACCATTTCAAATGGTATTGATCTAAAATAGATCTCTCTGTATCCTCCTGCAAGACCCTCCAGCAATTTTTTAGGTCAGTTATGGTTTCCTGACTCATATGAAGAACCAGAAGAGGTTATTTCCACACTAGCCACCTTGGTAGTAAGGGAACACATAGAAGACCTCCATGACATAGAAACTTTAGAGAATGAAACTATCCTAATGAATGTTCTACATGAACAAGGGTTAGAAGAGGAAGCAGTAAATATCCATCAGTTGTTAGGGAATGAGGAGAACCAAAATTTTGAAGGTGAGCCATCTATACTATCACAGGAAACATCTGTTTCACTACCACATGGGTGGCACCATCACCTGATTTTCCCTTCTCACTGTTCCATACAGGATATGCTTCCATTAGAAATCAATGAAACAGAAACTTCTTATTTCCTCCCATCTCATCATTGCCCTCTTAACTCCCTAATCACCAAGTATGAAGAAGTGAATTCAGTCCTTCCAAATACAAAACAAATAGAAGTCCAGCCAGGCAAATTACTGAACATTAACAACTGGCTCACTAGGGAAGAGGAAGAAAAATTGATAACTATTTTGCAGAAGCATGTTCATGCTTTTGCTTGGGACTACAAGGATATGTCAGGAATTCACCCTGATATATGCACCCACAGGATTTATATTGAAGAAGTCAAGCCAATAAGACAACCCCAGAGAAGACTGAATCCTGCCTTGAGGGATATTGTAAAGGAAGAAATTGAAAAACTTCTGGAGGTAGGATTCATTTACCCAATTTCTGATAGCCAGTGGGTCTCTCCATTGGTTATAGTTCCTAAGAAAAATGGAAAAATGAGAGTATGTGTAGACTATAGAGAGCTGAACAAAGTGACATACAAAGACCATTTTCCATTACCTTTCATAGATCAGGTGTTAGATACCCTTGCTTGGAAAGAAATACTTTTGTTTTCTTGATGGATTTAGTGGGTATAATCAAATTCAGGTTGCACTTGAAGATCAAGAGAAAACAACCTTTACCTATCCATGGGGAACATTTGCCTATAGGGTTTTACCTTTTGGTTTGTGTAATGCCCCAACAACATTTCAGTGAGAGGTCTTAGCAATTTTTTTGATCTGACTACCAACAGTGTTGAGATATACATGGATGATTTCACAGTATGTGGACAGACTTTTGACTTTACATTAGAAAACCTTGACAGAGTTTTAACTCGCTGTGAAACATACCAGTTATCCTTGAATCCAGACAAATGTTTTATGATGATGGAGGAAGGAATAGTTCTTGGTCATAACATCTCTCTTCAAGGGATCCAGGTTGATCCAAAGAAGGTGGAAATTATCAAGAATCTTCTTCCTCCTAAAACTCAGACTGATGTCAGAAGCTTCCTAGGACACATTGGTTTTTACCGTAGGTTTATTCCCAGCTTTAGCACAATAGCCAATCCCATGTTTGCCCTATTGACTAAAGATTCTGAATTCTCCTGGACTGCAAGGTGTCAAGAATCATTTGAAGCTCGAAAGAGAAATTAGTAACTCCACCTGTGTTAAGAGGACCTAATTGGACATTACCATTTCACATACAAGTTGATGCTTCCAATACTGCAATTGGAGCAGCATTAGGACAAATTGACAATGGTGAACACTATGCCATCTACTACATTAGCAAGAATTTGATAGGAGCTGAGAAAAATTATACCACAACTGAGAAGGAATTCTTGGCAGTAATTTATGCCATCAACAAATTCAGGCATTACATCATAGGTTATCAAATATTCATTCACACAGATCACACAACCATTAAGTATTTGATGAATAAGCCTATGGTAAGTGCAAGAATTATTCGTTGGTTATTGTTGCTGCAAGAATTTGATATCACAATAATCAACAAACCAGGAAAAGCTAATGTTGTAGCAGATTTCTTGTCCAGGTTGCAAGAACACAGAGGAAGGGGAATTAGTTGAGGACACTTTTCCTGATGAAAAATTATTTGCTATATCTGTCCAATCACCTTGGTTTGCGGATATAGCCAATTACTTGGTCACAGGGAAAGTTCCTCCACATTTCACTTCAAAATAGAAAAAACAATTGATCAAACAGAGTTCTTCCTTTGAGTGGATTAAGGGTATACTTTTTAAGTGCAGTCCTGACCATGTGTTACGCAGGTGCATCCGAAAGGATGAGGTATATGATATCCTTAGGGCTTGTCATGATGAACCCTCAGGTGGACACTATTCTGTAAAAAGCACAATTAGAAAAATTTTAGGGACAGGATATTATTGGCCATCTCTTCACAAGGATGTGAAAAAGTACATCAGGCATTGTGATGCATGCCAAAGAATGGGGAAACCCACTCATACAAATGAAATGCCACTACAGCCTCAATTGGTTTTAGAGCCATTTGAGAGGTGGGGGCTTGATTTTGTAGGACCTATTGATCCACCTTCTCAAGGAAAGGTGCATATTCTAGTATGCACTGATTACCTAACAAAGTGGGTAGAGGTGCGTGCTTTCAAACATGCTCATGAAGAGAAGGTCATCGATTTCTTGTATACTCAAATTTTTCAGAGATTTGGAGCTCCACGGTCTATCACCACAGACCAAGGACCCCAATTTGCATCTAAAGTCATTGAGGCTTTTACAGAATTATATGAAATCAAACATAGGAAATCATCACCTTACCACCCACAAGCAAATGGCCAGGTTGAAGTAAAAAATAAGGAACTAGAATGAATCTTGACAAAAATAGTAGCTTTTCATAGGAGAAACTAGCTAGATAAATTACCTGAAGCAGTTTGGGCTTACAATACTACTTGGAAATCCACTACTAGATTCACACCTTATGAACTAGTTTTTGGTAAAAAGCCCCTCCTACCTATTGAATTTGAGCTACTAACATTACGCACAACATTGGAAATTGGGATTGAATTGTCACAGGCACAGACGGATAGGATTCTACAGCTGAATGCATTGGATGAACTTCGGTTGGATGCTCTGCACCAAACTAAAGTAATTCAGGAGCAGAGGAAGCTATGGCATGACAGTCACATTCAACAGAGGAAATTTTAGCAAGGAGATTGGGCTTTGCTATTTGATTCTCGCTATGAGGACTTCCCTAGAAATCTGAGAACTAGATGGCTTGGACCTTACCAGATTGAAGAGGTATTTGACAATGGAGCAGCTCGTCTATCTCCTATTGATGGGTCACGGAGAAAGTTGGTAGTGAATGGACATCGCCTTAGGGTGTACCATACACCTCTGACTAAAGAGGAATTCTTGCAGCAGCTTGATAGTTTGGATGCACAACAGGTGGAAGAGATTCCCTCTTCCACTTCAATAAAATCAGCATGATCATGGATTTCAAGAAAAGCAGAAAAATAAAAAAAAGCAGAAAATAAAAATATGAATAAATTCTGATTGTGAATTCCTTCATGGGCATGATTTCAGGGAAATCATGAATTCCTTCACAGGCATAATCAGAATCAAAAAAAAAAGAGAAAAGGAGAGATAAAAAGAAAAAAAAAAAAAAGAGAGAAAAATGAATAGCTCAGCAGTGAAAACCTTTCCTAAGGCACTACTGAGTTGGTATGCATGAAAACTAGTTTCTGGCATGCATAACCTTGAAAATTTCTAAATCATCATTGTACAAATTCACCAACTGCACTTGTTTTGAAATATTGCAGAAAATCTCAATAGAAGCAGTCATTCTTCAAAACTTGCATTAACTTGTTTTAATCAAGTATATATTTCTTACATTTCTTCATTGTAAATGATTGGTATGTAGTATATAACAATTAACCATTAGCATAAAAGGTATCCATAAGAGTTTGCATACTTGAAACATGTTTTGAGAAGGAGAATATTGGTTTCTGCCTAATCTTCGAAATGAGAATGCCAAAAATAGTGTCTGCTATCTTCTTTAGATTAATTGTTGTATTGTCTTCGGATTGAAATTGTCTTCAATGAATAGAATGAATGTTGCACTTTGTCTTGGAATGAAGTTTGTCTTTGGAATGATTGTTTGTTGTTTTGGAATGAGATTGTCTTGAATGAGGAATTGTCTTGATGTTTTGATGTTTTGGATTTGTAATGGATTGAAATGAGGACTTGTCTTCAAAATGAAACTTTGTCTTTGAAATGAGGATTTGCCTTCGTAATGAAGCATGATCTTCGGAATGAGGACTTGTCTTTGAAATGAAATTTTATCTATAGAATGAGGAATTGTTTTTGCAATAAATCATAATCTTCAGAATGAACATTCAACATGATATTTCCACATGGCATCCAAGGAGGGGAAATATATGATCAAGTAAAATTCTTTGACTGCATATGATAAATGACACATGTCAGTTGAGATGTGATTTGTCTTATCTTACACCCATTAAGGAAGTACCAGAATCATGGGAACGTGACCAAAAATATGCCACCATTATTTGATGCTGATAATCATGCACGTGAAAATCTATGGGTGAAATAGAGGAACTAAAACCAAGTGAGGTGGATCTGATGGCAAGGACATCTATGCAATCATTAATGGATAGGTGTTCAAAGAAAAAATAGAAATGCATGCCACCCTTCCTTTTGAAGACATATTTGCTAACGCAAAATGATTACGAGGTACAGTGTCGATATTGTAGTTCATTTTGAAGAAGAAAAACAGGGCAATTGAAAACCTAAAAACAAACCCTGCAAGTCTGCAAAAACCAGAAACCAATGATCTAGTGGAAGAGTAGCAGCAGAAGTGAGCAGTTTTTAACATACCAAAATAGGAAAATGGGATGAAAGACAAAGATGGAACCAGCATATATCACCCACCTTCGAGAAAATCTAGAAGTGCTACAAATTTTTGAATATGGAGGGCTTATGCCATTTTTGGATAAATTTAATGGGTCCTCTGAAGATTTGGCCGGCATGTTCGCTCACACATTCAGAAATAACTAGGCACACATTAACGGCATGACAATTGAGGTAACCCCTAAGTTTTAAGTCAAATTACTGAGCTTCCATTAGAGGGTCTTCTAATTTCTAGATTTGGCAAAAATACACTGGCAAATGTAGTTAGTCAATTTCTGGAAGAAAACGATAGGGAGCCAGAATACTTAATACACAACAACACATGCAAGGGGGTAAAAAGAGCTAGCCTGTAAGACCCCTGGGATGAAGTGGCCACATGGGTAGTAAAATTTTTAACTTGTGAAGGGTCATATGTACTTTTATCAGGGCATCATCTCAAAATTTTGAACCACCTAAGACATGGTAGGCAACAACCAAAAGTTAGGGTAAATATTCCCTTGTATCTGCACTAGGAGTTGAAAAATATGGCAAAACAATATAAGGAAGGAAAAGAGAGCCCTTGCCACCATGGTCTTATTAAATTAGTCTTCTAGCATCATTTTAGAGGAAACCCTAGAAGCTTTGATAGGTTTTATTCTACTCTGAATGATGTAGTTTTTGGAAATGAGGATGAGGAGGAAGAATAAATAGATGTTGCCATAGATGTTGTTGCAGAAGAAGAAATGGATACTATTGCAGATGCTATTGCAAAGGAGGAAACACACCCAGTAGAGTCAACAGAGCACCTTTCTCCAGAACCTTCAACCTCACAAGCTAAGAAACAAAAGAAGAGAGGGCCTGGAACCGGAAGTCGAAAAGAAAAACAAAAGAAAGTTTTTTTTTGAAGATGTTACTAATCTGTCATAACAAGGGAGTGAAGTGCATAGCAAAACAAGAGACGAGATAATAAGGGAAATAGAAGCACTCCCACTAGAATCTAAAACTGTCCCCATAGCCCCTGTTGTCACCAGAAAATAGAGCAAAAAGAAAAAATTTGCATCAGGAACTAGGAGGTCTACAAGACTCCACTTGAGAGAAATAGCAGAACAGGTAATAGAAGAAGAAGGTGGAAAATGCAGTCCAAATGTTACAGAAGTGCAACCAGCCCCTAAAGATTTTTTAGAATTCCTTGAACAGATAATTGAGGAAGATACTGGGCAAGATATTTTTGAAGTTGCTACAGTTCAACAAGCCACAAAAAATGTAGATGCAATCATAGATAGTTTCATGGAACCTCCTGAACAAGAGCAGATAGCTAAAGCAGAATATGAGATAGTTGTTGAGTAGCCAACTATAGATGATTTGTCTACATCATATTCGAATGAAGAGGAGGTAGACATCACAGAATATCTAAGAGAGAAGAAGTGTTGTCAAAACACAAACTAAATGGATTGAAGAAAAAGAAAATATCATTGAAATGCAGGAAAGGAAGATTATAGAATTACAATAGGAAGTGGCAAAATTGAGGAAGAGGCTGTCATAGTCTGAAGAACAAACAACTGTATCTATTGATGAGGATGATTTGGCTTAATTACTTATGGATTTATCTAGGGCAGATGACTCTTTTGAGGCAGACATAGGTGCTCATTTTGAAGCAGCACCCTTTCATTCTAAAGAAGTGCCTTTCATTTTGAAGCATTGCCTTTTCATTCCGAAGATGCTCCAAAATTAATAAATAGCATAGAAAAGAATATTGGAGATGAGTCACAGCAGGAAACACTAGCACAGGAGCAGTTTAAATAGCAACATGAAATTGTTCAAGTAAGTACTCCTTCAAATGAGATTTTTGTATTTCAAACTGTTACACCTTCAATAAAAGTAGAGGATAATGGGGTACAAGTGGAATTGTTGTCTTATGACCAACCAATGGAAATAGCAGAAAAAGGGGTACAAGTAGAATTGTTGTCTGATGACCAACCAGTGGAAGTAGTAGAAAAAGGAATTCAGGTAGATCTCTACCATATTTCCACCTATAGTTAGACCACCCAATACTGTATCCCTAGAGCAATATAATAGGAATAGCTAGTTTGGATGATCAGATATTAGAAACTTCCACTAAGGTTGAAAAATTCAAATTGGAAGGTAAATAGTTAGAAGCAAAAGAAATGAATCAAGGCATTGAATGAAAAAGTGACGATTTATGTCGATTGTTGAGTTTTTGGTCCAATTCGATGTGCAGATTTTACAATCTCATTCTAAAGGAGAAATATCTCATATGGAAGGTCATGAGGATTAGCTCAGGTCTCCCATAAAAATTGGACACGACTACAGATTTCTTAAAAGCCTATTTTGACAGCCCTGTAGAACAAAAAAACCTCTTATGAGAATTATTTTTACATAGTTTCTTTATTCCAGAAGAGGTAGAGTTTCACCCTCAAATTTACATAGGATATGTTCAACTGAGAGAATTCATGTTCACTTTACAAAATCAATTTTACTGGGATCAGGAGAAAAGGCAAAATAAAGAAATTAAATTAAGAGTTGAATTGTTAGTCAGAGTAGTTCAGCAAAATCATCCAATTATCACTAGACAACATTTCACCATGATAAAGGGAATATGTAAAAAGGATGTACTTGAGAAATTTGAGGGACTGTGTGACCAAATTCCAAAATTTCTGTAATGACAATTTTGTTCCAGCATTATCAATTTGCAAAAACATATGGGTAGAACTTTCCATTTCTTTACAGAAATAGGAACCTATCTCCCCCATTAACCTAGAATGGTCCAGAAGAAGGGCAGAAGGAGTGATACAGTTGATTGAAATTATGCAACATTATTGGATAGGTCTCAGATTTAGGCCTCCAACCATCATTTCTCTAGTTCCCTTCTATTTTGAAGAAGATTCTCAACCTGATGATCAGTTTGAAGAATGGCTCATAAACCTTCAGGAGAATAGGGGATATTATATATGCACAAAATTGTTCTATAGATCATGGAATTTGAATATGGATATATGTGATTCCATAGCCCAACAGAATGCATGAGGAGATGCATTAATATACATTGGGGAAAAAATAATGAGGCCTGGAAATGCCTCAATCATAGCATGTTTTGAACATTGAAACTGCCTAAAAACTCTTATGTTTAATCTGATATGCTAGTTAATTTGATTTAATATGTTGTGTATTAACTTTTGCATGATCAATGTGTTAGAAATACTATATTCTAATTTTTTATAGTTTTTGCATAGTTTTATGTTACTTTGTCATGAATTGCTAAATGAGAAGTATGCTTAGGTTGATAGAAGCACTTCACTAGTCTTGTTTTGATATGTTTCAAGCATTTTTTTATCTAAATCTAGCAAATAGTGCAAGCAAACTATTACTGTGCAGTAGAAACTGGTTTTCCAATGTAAATTCTAGCCAGCTGCAAATGAATGGCAAGGCATGGAATTTACACATGGAGAGAGATGAAGGCTATTGCAATCTGATCCTGAGAGCTAACCCACCTAAGAAATGCATATGAAATCACTTGAAGAGCACACATTTGTTCATTTCGAAGATCTTTGAAATGAACAGACATCTTCAAAATGAGAAATATAGTCTCTTTGAAATGAGCGGACATCTTCAAAATGAGAAATGCAGTCTCTTCGGAATGAGCCACTTATCTTCGAAATGAGAACAGAAAGTGCTTTTTGACTTGTTGACTGATTTTTGACGATGGAAAAAGGGAAAGAAAGATTGAAAAGGTTAAGGGAAAATATCTCCCATCTGACTTTGTCGTCCTTGCCGACCAAAGCCACCATTTATGGAAAAGATCAATTTTGATCCTCTTCTAGGATAAACCCAGGAAATGCTGCAACATAATAGGAATAGATCTGTAAGATAGGAATGAGATATTCTCAGTTTGTAAGTAGATTTTAGGATATCTATAAATATATAGCTCCCATCTAGGTTGAGCTAAGGATGGTAGGGGAAAATAAGCAAGTAGTATAATAATAAGAAAAGTGATTGTTATAGTCCTGTAACAGGGTTTTTAGCAGCAATACTGTAATCATGTTCTTGAATCAATAAAGTGCACTATTTTTATTCATGTTGTTGTGAATTAGTGTGAGTAATATCTAGAGAGGGAGAAAGACTCATACCTTCTTCTAGACAAGGAGGCTGGCCACTTCTAGACCTAGGAGAGGGACTAACAGCAGGTTTATATCTTGATTTTTTTGTAGTAGAATAAGTTGTAAAACTTGTCATTTCATTTCCTTGTAAATAGCTAACAGTATTTGCAATCTTAGTTTATTTCATGATTAGGATGATCCTGTGATTAATGATAGGTTTGATTGCAATCTCCATTTTCAGCAAGCTTTCAAATTATTGCAGATTGTCATTTCCAGAATTTATTGTTTTTTGTAATTTACTGCATTTTGTGTTTTGTTGTCAACCCCTGCACAGAAGATTGAAAACCTTCTGTTATAGAGCATTGATAGGATTTAATTTCCATGTTATAATCAGGTTTCCATTGCTACAAAAGTAAATAGACTTCCTTTCTACAATCATAATTAGATTTCTAATTCTACAACTGTAACTAGGGAGTTATTTCTGCAACATAATTAGATTTCATTCTGTAATTGTAATTAGGATTTCATTTCTGTAGTTAGTAATTAGTTTCCATTCTTGCAATTAGATTAAAGTTCAATTTATGCAATTTAGAGATAAAAATGTCCTAAATCCCCCACACAATCAGTTTCACCAATAAGACCTGTTTCTCCCAAATGACCTAATTTATAGCCATGTTCACTCCTTTCGCAAATAGCCTTGTACACTGCCCTAGATTGACAAATTCATTGAGAATTAATGATGTGCATAATTACAATGCATCATTGAGATCTAGATCCAACTTTTATATAAGTGTGGTCCTTTTCATAGTTGCATCATGTACCTCCAAATTTCAATCTCCCTTTTATTTGTGTTGTAGTTGCTTGCACTATAGAACCATTTGGATATGGTACCTTAGAGGATTTTATCATAAGTAATTTTCACTTGAATGGCTATTGAGTCTTGCAATATGAAGACACGTAAAAATTTTCTTTACTTGATACCTCTCCTCTTAGTGACAACTTAGAAGGACTATGGGAAAGTTTTGATAAGAATTAACTTCATATTAGAGCAGATATTAGTGAAGTCCACTTAAATGTGTTTACATACATTATGATTATTATAATTATGGATATGTAAACAAATAATGATGTCATTGAACATATCAAACACTATTATATTGTCTACTTATAGGATTGGTATAACTTTAGAAAAATAAAAAGTTAAAAAAAAAAACTTATATTATTATCATAGTTATTGGGGAGTAGAAATGATCACACATCAGATATATGAACTATATATATATATAGTAATAATATATCCATCCTCCTCAATATAGAACTAGATTGAACATCTTCAATGTTATGAACAAGATCTTGTCAAGATTAGTAATATGATTAGCATATTATTATTATTCCAATGGCTAGATATAGGTGTGTGATTCTTGGAATTAATTTGACATGAGAACAAAGGAATATCAATGTTGATCAATAGCTTGAGTAGGATGTCATATTAAAAAGGTGTAATAATTGGAACACTTATGATGCTCCCATTTGAATGAGATCCTAAAACTATTCAAATAGAGTGTTCCTAGGTTCTTCCAAAATATCCTTAATGAATTTCTTAATGTCTAAGTTCTTGGTATCTATTAAAATAAGATTGTAATTTTTTTCATCTTTACATTCAAATGGCATTCTTCAAATCATGGTACTATGACATAGTTTAAGCCTATTTTATACCACCAAATTATTTAAAAATTGTAGTATGTTCAACTTCAAAAATCAAACTATCTTGAAGGTGTAAACTGATAAAATATTACTAATGAACTATAAAATAGTAACATGATTTTTTTTTTTAGAAAAATAGTAATTAGATATATGAGAATATGTTAGTGAGGCTTCAGTATGAGGGGACCAGGACCCCTCATAAAAACTTATGTAAACTCATTGAAAAAAATATGTTAGTGGAGCTTGTCCTTATTTAGGAATAAATTGAATGTGATGCCACATAATTCCATGTAACATATGTATTCTAACTAGGCCTTTGTAAATGTCTTCTACAAAAATGTATTTAGGGTTAGATATAATTTTAATTTTTCTTTTTTAACTATTTTTATTATTATTAATTTTCAAATCAAGGAATACAAAATTTTTGCTAGATTGTCATTATTCTATATGTTAGAAAATAAAACATTGATAAAGTTTTACAATTTTTATTTAAAATAAAAGTAAATGAGTATAATTTTTTTTTCAAATTTTTGTAATTGCTTAGCTTATTTTTTATTTGTACATAGTTTTAATAATCAATAAAAATAATAATAACTAAAAAATAAATGAGGTTTATATATTTGGAATATATATTCCAATAGCTAGTTATACAAAAATTTCATTTTAAAGTGATATGATTAACTCCTATAAGGCCTAAAAATCTATATTAGTTAAGCCATCAACATATCATTGATATAAATATAAATCTATGAATACATAATTTTAATCGAACTCAACAATATTTATATACTTTAAATTTACATTCCAATACCTACAACCTTATTAATTTTTATTACAAGATGATATTTTCTTATGTCATTTTCAAGCCTTCAAAGACATGGTAGTGACCCTTTTAGTAGAAAACTTGGGTGGAAATATATTATATCAAAATACCATGCTTTTACTATGACATCCATTTTTTAATACCAAAAGCATATGAAAGTAGACATTCAATAATTATACATATTGAAGGGCATGACTTAGGTAGAATTCATTGCAAGAATTAAAGTTGATGATGAAAATAGGCTCTAGAACCAATGGTCCACAAAAGGTTAACTCCCCAACTTAGCTTAGGCTAGATGATTTATACTTCATATTTACAAATAGGGCACAACATGTTACCTCTTTAAATGTATGTATGTTAGATAAAAAAGAGATAACTAAAGGTGTGTTGATCAAGAAAGATGTAAAAAATATATAAATTAGATAATATATGGAAATAATTGTTTACAAATAATTCAAATATATGTGAATTATGGATTACAAAACACTCACCCAGGTGTTGTAGGTAGGGAGAGGGTATCCCCAAGGGAGGGGGGTTAAATCTCCTAAAAGTTGATGGGTCAAAATCCATTGGGGCGGGGGCCGGTCCTAAATTAAAACACTCATATAGTCTATTTGGTAACAACATCAAACTTTTAGGCCATAGGTTGCAGCCACCAAGTCACAATTTTTTTCCCAGGATCTATAGGTGCCAAGACTTGGTCTAAGGAAGAGTCTATAGAAAAAATAGATACCCAAAAGAAAGCTAACTATGGTATGATTTGGATTATACACATCCATGTAAACTAAATTCATAAGAATCAACGAGAAATAAAAATGTTTTTATTTTTTAGAAGGTACAAGAAGTGGTTCAATAATATTATTATAAAATTATCATTTTTTCTCTTATTTAAGATGTGGTGGGATGATATCATAGTTTGATTTACTAGGTTTTGATCAACTATTGACATTAGATGCATGGATACCATTTACTATATGAGTTGTGGCATATAGATTTGGCATGCTACTATATTTTCATCACATATCACCATCACTTATGTCAATATAGAATCAACAACTTGATTTCTCTACTTATGTAAAACTTAATTTTCCCTATACCACCATAGCATCAAATTGTGTTAATATAGTGGTGAATTAGTGCTTTTGCACTAGGTTGGTGCCAAATTCTCCCTTCTAAACATAAATATAACACCATCATATATTTTTTTGATTAGTTAAAGAGCTTAAGATTCATATTTTAGACAGGTTTTAACAGGGCCCCAAAACCTATATACAAAATGGCAATAGATACGAGAGAAAGAAATAAATTTAAGGCATAGTGCCATCCTTCAAAATGGTCATACATTAAGGCTATCCTCAGATGCCAACAAGACCAACAAGACTTAGCAAAATAAATGGTTGAAACAACCCAAAAACCAACAGAAGATAATAAGCAACAAAAATATGACCAGCAACCTTCTAGAATGGAAGGGGACCACTTAAACCTCCATGCTAGGATTAATAGCTACATCTTGGAGTCC
Organism: Wollemia nobilis; assembly: GCA_028583015.1. Classification (NCBI taxonomy): domain Eukaryota; kingdom Viridiplantae; phylum Streptophyta; class Pinopsida; order Araucariales; family Araucariaceae; genus Wollemia; species Wollemia nobilis. The sequence continues at coordinate 55,869 of JAQPPZ010007247.1, read as the reverse complement.
ATCATTTGAAGTGTCCATCTCAGTAAAATTTTATTTAGCAAGGACATCCTCAGGAATGATAGTCACCTTTAGATTTTCAGTGGGAATATCTCCCAAACCTTCAGTAAAGGACTTCCTAAAAAACCATAAATTAAGGGCATTACATAGATCAATGAGTTGGGTAATGCAATTTATCACAAATTTGATTATGAACATCTGCATGCAAAAATTGGGATTGTCCTTGTCCTCATATTTAGACTCAATTACCAGTGATTCTTTCTTCATAGCTTTTTTTTCAAACGCATTGAGGAGCGCAGTGGTTTTTGTTCAGGCTCAATTTCAGGTTCAGGTTCATGGGAGGCACTACTAGGTCTCTTCCTAAGTTGGCAAATAGACTCAACAATTTTTTGCTTTTTGGTGGACAGCCTAGGGGTGCAAGATAACACCATCATATTGCCATCATAATCGTAATCTATTTTTTGTGATACTATGGAATAATTTTCTCTCATTATTGAAGTATGCCCAGTCAAACTCTTTTTTTTTTTAAATATATGGATAGAACCATATATCCAAGGTTAAAATAAATATGACTTTTCTCACCCAACATTACTAAGCAAAGTAATTTTATTGCCTATATTTTCTTGGAATATCTTATGAATTTCAAACTGAGTCTTTTGATGTAAAATTATATTAAAGATAAGTATTCATGTTAAATATATTAAAGTTTTCAAAGTGTGGGAGCTAGATAAATAAAATAATGGATAGAATCTTGGTTGAATCTAATGCAACTATTATTAACAAATATTATTTTTATGTAATATAAAAAAAATGAACATTATAAAAATCACTAATAACTAGAGTCACCCAATGGGTTTAGGGCAAGTAGTGGGAAGTAATAAATTTCACACCATGAGATAAGGTTCTAATATAATAGGACCTTAAAATTTTTCTATCAATTTGAGTTCAAATGGTTGAGACAAGTCATCTTCCACAAAGAAGGCTTAGGTTCAAGTCTCAATGAGCATAAATATTGGACAATTGTTCTCCAATTGATTTGTCTTAGATACATTATAATCAAACATTTTGATATCCAATTTAAAAGTTACTAATAATTAGAGATCATAAATATGCTATAATTTAGCTTTTCAAATCAACTACATGTGCAAAAAAGTGCGAAGGATTAGGGTTTTTTCCTGAAAAATATCTCATCTTTTAGGAGCCATATCTTCGCGAAGAGTTATCCGATTCAGCTGATTCTTGGACCAACTTGTGCAGAATTTGAATAGCTTTAAAATGAGTGGTCATATGCAAAAATCCAAGCAATATTGAGGGAGATACGACCCTATGAAGTCAACCATTCGGAACAAGGGCAGTGACGATTTTTCAAATCGCGAAAAACAAAATTGCAAAGTGCGAAGGATTAGGGTTTTTTCCTGAAAAATATCTCATCTTTTAGGAGCCATATCTTCGCGAAGAGTTATCCGATTCAGCTGATTCTTGGACCAACTTGTGCAGAATTTGAATAGCTTTAAAATGAGTGGTCATATGCAAAAATCTAAGCAATATTGAGGGAGATACAACCCTGTGAAGTCAACCATTCGGAACAAGGGCAGTGACGATTTTTCAAGTCACGAAAAATGAAATTGCAAATATTTGCCAACTAGGGTTCGAACGATGGGAAGAGCAATGAAGGGCTAGGACTTCAGTGAGGCAAGACATTCTATCTGGACAAAGAATTTTTTAGCTAAGTTCTTTTTTCCCTTTCTTTATCTTAGAAATTGTGCATGAAAATTTTATAAAGTTTTTATCAAATATTATATTTGTTATAGAACTTTCAGATAAATTTCATTAGATTTTGAGTTTTAGTTTCCTTTCCATGGATCGATTTATAGTTAAATCCTTAGAATCATCCCTAGTGGTAGAGGTTAGTGAGCGCACCTCAGAGAGATCCTCATTGCTCCAAGATAGGGCAGTTTTTGGTAAATTTAATGGGTATTGGCCAGGGGCTTCAGCCTTGAGAAAATGGATTGATAGGAGTTGGAAGTCTCCAGGAGTGATTCTATCATTTCTTCCCAAAGGTTTCTTCCTAGCCATTTTTTGTTCTAGGGAAGAAAGAGAAAGAATCCTAAAAGGGGGTCCTTGGTTTATGGGAAGAGCAGGGCTCTTCCTTACCCATTGGTATGAAGGCTTTTCACCTAAAAATGTAAATCTATCCCTAGTACCAGTCTGGGTTAGGATGTTTGGATTACCCATTGAATTTTGGGAAATAGATACCTTCAAGGCAATAGGCAACACTCTAGGAGAATTCCTTGAGATTTCAGATACAACAAAAGATGGATTTTTGGCTATTTATGCTCGAATATTGGTCATGATTGATATAAGTAAAGCTTTACCAGAATCAATCATTCTTAAGTATGGGGATAAGATGTGGACCCAAACTATAGATTATGAAAACATATCTTTTAGATGTAGAAGATGTCATGAGGTGGGGCATATTGAGAGATCATGCCCTAAGAAGAGCCCAACATAATCATTTGTAGAAAATCGTAAGAGAAATTTACAAATGGTTATGGATAAAGATGGTTTTCAACTTCCAAAAAATAGATCTAGAAAAATAAAAGAAAATGAATAGTGGAGACCAATAAGGAAGGATACTGGAAGAAATTCCAATTCTTTTGAGGCTTTAGCCTATGAAGAAAAAGTAGATCAAAACTTAGAGGACATAGGACAACAATTTCAACATATTAGCAAGGAACCGTCTATTCAATATGATCCTAATTTAAGGAAGAACATTCTCGATGAACCTAAGGAATGTGTTTCATCATATTTTGAAGACTCTCTTGAAGTACCATGCACCATTCAAGAGAAAATAATTGGTAAAGAAAATGTAGTTTTAGAAGTTAATACCTCTGCCATTAATAAGGAAATACCATAAAATGAGCAGGATAAGTCAAAAGCTTCTATAATAGAGCTAGGAGAGGATAAATATGTTGAAAAATAAAATTGTGAAAGAATATTGAGGAATAGAATAATAAGACCTACTCTTGATATAGGCAAGGCAAAAAGAGGAAAACCCTCAAATTATCAAGCAAGATCCAGGGAAGCAAGAGCTAACATAGAGAAAGGAACACAAACTAAGTTGGTTGAACTTCTCTTTACCAAACAACAAAATGATATTGGTAATATGCAAGAGGGGCCAAAAGCCCCTAATGAGACATGATTATCATCTCATGGAATATAAGGGGTGCTAATGCCCCCTCAAAGCATAGGTGTATTAGGGACCTATGTTTAAGTAATAAACCTGATATTCTCTGTATCCAGGAAACTAAAATGACAAAAGAAGAAGTTTCAAAAACTATGAAAGTAGTTTGGGCAAGATGTGAATGGGATGCTATGGATTCTGAAGGAGCAATAGGGGGAATTCTAACTTGTTGGAATCCTTCTAGAACCTCTTGTGTAACCATTCATAAAACTAGGCATTGGATAGCCTCTTTAGTCACTTGCTACTTTGTTGATATTCACTTCATCCTTATCAATGTGTATGGTCCTACAACTCAGTCAGGTAGATTAGAAGTTTGGAGTGGGATTGAGGCCTTTATGAGAAGTAAAGACCAAGAAACCCGTTTCATGATCATTGGAGATTTTAATGCCATTACCAAGTTGAATGAAAAATTTGGGGGAATTAGGAAATTGACCCAAAGTATGAAAGATTTCTCAGCTTTTATTCAAAACAACAATCTATGGGAAGTTGAGTTTGAAGAAGACAACTATACTTGGACCAACAACAGGAGAGGCCAGAACCTAATAGCAAAAAAATTAGATAGATGCATTCTCTCAGATCATTGGCTAGATGAAGGAACTTGTGCTAAAATTAATACCTTAACAAGGATTGGTTCAGATCACTGGCCAATAAGAGTTAAAATGGTGGTTAGTGAATTCAAAAAATATCATATTTTAAATATGAGCAGATGTGGGAAGACCATCCTCAATTTGTTGATATGATAGCTCAAACATGGAATTCTTTAGGTAATGGTGGGTTGTATGCTCTTCCAAACCAAATTAAAGCTATGACATCTAGATTAAAAGAATGGAACAAGAACACCTTTGGAAATATTTTTGAGAAGAAAGAAGAACTAAAAGATAAACTTTCAAAATTCCAAAAAGGTGATGAAAATAATACAAGCTCAGAGGAAAGGGAGTTGCTTAGTGAATATCATAATATTTTGAGTAAGGAAGAGAAATTTTGGAGATTAAAATCAAGACAGACTTGGTTAAAAGAAGGAGATAAAAATACAAAGTTTTTTCATAGGATGGCTATAGTACAGAGATCTTCTTCTAGAATTAGTAGAATTAAATCAATAGAAGGGGTTTGGATTGAAGATCAGAGTGAAATTAGAAAAGAGGCTAAGTCATTTTATCATAATATTCTAGGTTCAGAGGAGACCAAAGTTCTTAATGATAAACTTCTTCAAGATGTTCCTTCAGTTATAACAAATGAAGACAATAGGAAACTGATGGAGCCTATTACTCTAGAAGAAGTTCATTTAGCTCTTTTCTCTTTTAATAAGGATAAATCCCCTGGTCCATATGGGCTCTCTACAACTTTTTACCAACATAATTGGGATATAGTGAAGGATTCTTTATTGGTGGTAGTGGAACAGTCTAGGGTAAAACAATACATTCCTTATAAAATAAATGCAACTTATCTTACCCTAATTCCAAAAAAGAAGGATGTTGAATTGTTTGATTCTTTTAGACCCATAAGCCTATGTAATATGGCTTATAAGATTATTTCCAAAGTGATGGTGAATAGATTAAGGCCATTGTTAGACAAAATCATTTTAGAAGAGCAAGGAGGTTTTGTGAAAGGGAGACAAATTTTGGATGGGATCATAGTAGCTCATGAAGTTATACATTCAGCAGCTTCAAGAAAAGAGAAAGCTATGATCTTAAAACTTGATATGAGTAAAGCCTATGATAGGGTTAAATGGAATTTTCTTTTTGTAGTTTTAGATAAGTTTAGTTTTGGGAAGAAATGGGTTAGATGGATTAAAGCTTGTGTCTCTACAGTTTCTTATTCAGTGTTGGTCAATGGGTTAGTGATAGAATATTTTAAAGCCAAGAGAGGCCTTAGACAAGGAGATCCTCTATCTCCTTATTTGTTCATTATTATGGTAGAAGTTTTGAGTAGGAACTTAAAGAAGGCTTACAAATATGGGTTTATAAGTGGACTTAAGGTTAGTAATAACATCGATAACATCACCCATCAATAGTTTGTAGATGATACAACCCTTTTTGGAAGGGCAAGGATAAATGAGGCCAGAGCTTTGAATAACTTTTTAAAAGAGTATGAAAGAGCTTCAGGGCAAAAAATTAATAGGACTAAATCCAAAATTTACTTTCTTAACACTCCTGCTAATATCAAAGCAAGAATTTGTAGGTTGCTTCAAATGGAGGAGGTAAATTTACCAACAACTTATCTAGGGATGCCTTTATTTGAGGGGAGAATGAGGATAGATTTATGGAATCCAGTTATTAGTAAAGTTCAAAATAAACTTCCAGCTTGGAAAGGTAGATGGTTATCATTAGCAGGAAGAGTGCAGTTAATTAAGTCAGTCTTACAAGCCATTCCAACATATTATATGTCTTTGTATTCTATGCCAAAATCAGTTGAAAAAAGTTTAATCTTTATTATGCGATCCTTTTTATGGTCAGGTTTACATGATAAAAGGAAATTTCCTTTGGTGAAATGGAGCAAGTTGTGTGATGATAAAACTAGGGGAGGTCTTGGTTTAAGAGCTCTTACAGATGCAAACTTAGCTCTTAGGGGAAAAGTTATCTGGAGATTGTACAAAGAGAGTCAAAGACAATGGGCAAGAATTCTTCTAAGTATGTTGATCCCAATGACCCAAGTTTAATATTTACTGCATTCTCTCTTCCAAATGGTTCTGCTCTTTGGAATGGTTTAAAAAATCTATTGATCTTATGATTAAAGGTTTAATATGGGTGGTGGGAACTGGAGAAAAAATTTCTATTTGGATGGATACTTGGTGTGATAAAAAACCACTCAATTTAGATCTAGTTTTGAAACCTTGGATGAGATTGCTTCAAGACAAATATGGTGATAGGGTTTCAAACATTTTGTACAAGGATCGAGAAGGAAGATACAAATGGAAAGAATATTTTTTACAAGTATACAAGACATTGATGCTAGGAGGCAATTGAGTAGAAAGATAACAACTGTAATTATTCTGAGGGGTGCCAAGGATAAATTGATTTGGGAGTTGAATAGCTCAGGAGAATACACAACAAGAAGTGGATATAATGTTCAACACCAACATAATAATAATATCACTAGAATTTGGAGAGATATTTGGGATAGCCCAAGCATTCCTAAAGTCAAAATGTTTGTTTGGCTAGTAGGTCATAGAAGAATTTTATCTTGGGATAACCTTATGAAAAGGGGTTTTCATGGCCCCTCTAAATGTGTTTTCTGTAATAAGGAGGAGGAGAGTATTGACCATCTCTTGGGACATTGCTCAATAGTCTGGAATCTATGGCAATGGATTCTTAATATGTTTGGTAAATGCATGGTGATGAATAGCAGAATTGAAGATTGGTTAAAGCAATGGCAGAGCACTTATAAAAGTGAGGCTTTACAGACAATATGGGATATATCAAAAGATACAATACTTTGGACTATATGGCTAGAAAGGAATAGAAGAATATTTAAAGGAAAGGAAAGCAGTTTAGAGGTAATGAAAAAGAAGATATGTTTAGCCATAGAGGAGTCTAAACCAACCCTATCAACTCACCCAATCCCTAATTTGGAAGCAGAGAGTCTTGATAGATGGAGTCAAGTCATTAAATGGAATTATGATGTTGGGTACAAGAGAAGCAAAAATAAGGTAAAGAATATAAAGTGGAAACCACCAGATGTGGAGTGGGTTAAGTTGAATTTTGATGGAGCATCTAAAGGAAACCTAGGACCAGCAGGAGGAGGAGGAATAATTAGAAATAATAGAGGAGAGATTTTGTCTCATTATGCTTTCAATTGTGGATTTAAGACAAATAATGAAGTTGAAGCTTGGGCAGCTTTAGAAGGGTTAAAAATATGTAAACAAATGAAATGGAATAGATTTTGGATGTGTAGACACCAAAATCTAGGCACTTGTCATCCATCCATGGTTTCTCACCACATTTACCCATTATTTATATATATTTATATATTTGTTTAATATATATTTAAATAATAATATTTTATATATTTTATTTATATAAATATTTAATAAATATATGTATATTTATATGAATTAATCCTAGATCCATCATGATTTAATCCCAACCATTAACCCGTCTTAATTCATGCCACCTACCCAGATTTAATCTCCACCTTCCATCATGTTTTAATCTTGATCACACAAATTGTGTCGTTGAAACCCTAATGTGCCCTAGGAGAGATTATAAAGAGGAGTCATTTTGATGACTCAACCCTTGAATCCCCTAAGTTTCAAGAGTTCCAAACCTTGAGTTTTTTGAGTCCTAAAATACCTAAGTCCTCAAGCATTCATTCATCCTCACATTTTATCTCACTTGTTTTCACTTCTACATCCACTACTGCCCACCTCGCATGAACCAAATCTACTTCTGTAGACTCTACTCTAATCCCCTGAGCACCTTTGGGCATCTCCTATTCATCCCAAAGCCCCTTTTGGTGCCTTCTACCATCATCGAGCACCTCTAGGCACCTTCCTTCCATCACCAAGCACCTCTAGGTGCCTCTTGCCATCGTCGAGCACCCACGGGCATTCACAATCCTAGTTCTACAGTTTAGCAGTCCCTCAAGTGTCATTAGGGCAAGAAAAGAGAAAGCAAGGTAATTTATTTATTGTTTTTATTGTTTATTCTTTAGATCTATTTATAGATTCATTTTTGCAATTAGGGTTCGTAGTTTTCTTATTGAGGGCCTCACATAGTGGAGCCCACATAGATATTATTGACTTTCTATTGTTGTTTTTTGTTTGCATATTTAGGAATCAAGTTCATTGGAAGTTGTTGAAGCACTTGAGTGGTCCGACCTATGGATATTTGAAGCCCACTCACCTTACTATTGATATCAAGTCGAGCGTGAAGACACCACCCTTTGTTTGTTAGCTAGGGTTTTAGAGAACCCTGGAATATTGAAATTATTTTATTGGATAATAAAGCATTGTAAACCCCTATTTGGGGTACACTTTGTTGTAATATCAAAAATCCACCCAAAAATAAGAATAAAAGTTTATTTTTGTGTGATCATTTATGTTTATTCTACTTTGTATATTCAATTTATTTAAGTGTATTGTTTGGTGTTGTTTGATTTTGCATCTACAAATGGTGATCATGGTGCCCCTGATTAAGGCAACACGAATTTATTTGACCAATTTATATCTAAAATAAATAAATGATCCCTAATATGAAATATGAAATGTGTGCAATGTATGAAATGAGTGTAATGCAAATGTGTGTATGAAATGCAATATGTGAAATGAGATGTGTGCAATACATTGTTGTTTTGTGTAATAGCCATGTATATATATATCGCATGTACAATGAAATCCCAAAGGCTATATACAATGGAGCACCAAGACTCATATACCAAAAAGCATATCTAAGCACTAAGCTAATTCCTATGAGAGGACCCCTATGATCCTAAAGGATCCCTAGACCTAGAACTATACCTAGATTCACAAGGCCTAGCTAACTTGTTCATAGATGAGAAGAGAGGTTCTAGAATCCCAATATCATGCTTCATCAATCGATCCACCAAAGCCCAAATATATCCCTCCTAAGCTTTAAGGTGATGTACATCATGTCTCTACCTATGATACCCCTCTAGCAGCTCTACTTGGAGCCTCACAATCTTGTCCTCATATCCACTTGTTATCGATCATACCTCCAACTCCATCCATAATTGAGTTATCTCCACTTTTAGAGCCATCTCTCTACCCCTAAACTAAGCTATATCCATATCCTAAGCTACTATCATAGCATCTCTCTCCACCACTAGTTTCTCTAGTCTCGCTCGATAATCCTCACTCTGACTAGGGGGCCCATCCGAAATATCCTCCATATATCCATGTTCCCTCCATCTCCCCCAAGCTTGGGAACCTGCTCTACCATATCCCCTATATCCCCTCCATTTCCTCCAATATTTGTAGTCTTCTTTTTTGTACCCCTATTATTCCTCCTTTGAATGCTAGATTGAAGGTACCACTAGTGCTTAGGAGCCTCACCAACATCCTCAACCTCATCCCCATCACCACCCCCATCCACTACCAAACTTGGTGCCCATGGTGGTTGAGTCATGAACCATGCATCATACTCCTCTGTAATACTCACATCATCCAAATTAGGCATATCCATATCCTCATCATCCTTGAGTGTGGTCCTCCATGCCTCAACACATGGTAGACATGTCTCATCCCGATGATACCTGTTCAATACTGGCTCCTCAGGAAATCCCTACCTCAATCCAAAATACCACAATACCTGAGAGAACTGGATCAACTCCACCTCCTTTATATGCATCCCAACCACCCATCTAGCCTATCATACCCATCATAGATGCTCTCCATCACCCATCCACATCGCACCTTGCCATGGTCTCCATATCACCTAAGCCACTGTCATTCCAGCCCATAAATCCCTATACCACTAACTCATCTACATTGGATAACTCAACTATACCTCCTCTACCACTAGCCACCTCATCGCATAGGGCTACTCCTTATTCCATCCCCTAGTAGGTAAACCCACAGGTTGAGCCACACTGAAGTGCTCCCAACCCCAACATTGCATTAGCAAACTATAACCTAGTCTCTGGTGCTTCTACCTCCTCACCTCATATAACTCTCGGTACACCTGTGCCAATAAGGCAAGAGCCCTTACATCACCTGAGGTGTATTGATCATATTGCACACCAACCTGATAAGGTTCCATGGGAATCGATAGTCAATACTATTTGAGACCACTATGTTGGCTAACACGAACATCACCAAAGTAGGAAGAGCATACAACTTCTTGTCCACATACATGGACAAGTACTTAATCCCTCCACTTATCACCTTCATACTCTCCCATCCATCCCAAAACATATGGCTCAACTCATGTTTCTTATTATGTCCAACCTTGACATGTAATCCCTCCACTGGTAACTTGAGAATGTGGTATACATCCTCAAGTGTCACAGTCACCTCACCCTTAGGGAGCCAAAATTTACCCCTATCCAGATCTCATATCTCTACTAATGTAGAGAGATACCCCTCGTCTACCCTCACCACATCTATCTTGGTTGTCCCAGCCAGCCCAACTACCTCCAACCAATCTCACTCATCCTCTCATATCACCTTCCTGACCCTGGGTATGAGAGGTAAAAATTGATGTCAAGACTCCAAATTCTTTAGTTGCAACACACCACAAAGCATTACTGTCACGTACATTGTATTATTTCAAAAAAAGACAAAGGAAAAATTTTGCACAAAAATAAAAGAAGGTCAAAATAACTTACCTTGGCAAAACACACACCTGCTCCCACTACCGCCTCCACTTCCTCCATCGCCATAGCTTCTGCAAATCATCAACCACTCACTTCACTCCACTTCCTCATATGCAACTTTTGAAATTCACGAACGCATAAATGAGCTTTATTTTCCATCTATAGGCTACTTATAGATATTTCAAGTGCACTAATATGCCCATGGGTGCTTCCTAGTGCATTGAGGTGCCTCCCTTAATTTGGGAAAGTGCCAAACTCTAGTAGGCATTTGCACAAGCAATAAGAACCTATTGGCATTTGATGTCAATTTTGAAAAAAATAACAAACTGATCCAAAAATGTAACTTACCTCCACCAATTCATTCCAAATTTCATGTTTTGTGAAAACCAAAATTGATTTGGAGTCATAATTTTTGCTTGTGACCAAAAGTCGTAAAATCGTGATACAAGTTATAAAACGATTCAAAATGGTCCAAATTTTCACAAAAAAACCATTTTCATCATTCCCATCCTCAATTCCATCATTTCATTTATTAACACATCATATTACAATTATTACATTCATACATTTTCCAAGTTCACAAATTTCAAGTGAACCTCGTATCTAGTGGTCTATTCTATCTCCTTAGCAATTACAATGACTTGCATCCATGCAATTTGGTAAGATGAATAAATCACCATAAGGAAAATTGGTCATCTTCATAAACCAATATATCATTATTCAAAAACAAAATGACTTTTAGTACCTCACCTTTAGAGTGATACTATGCTAATACCAATTTGCTCTCCAATTGTCATTGATGGGCTAGTTCATGGGGCTTAAAACATGGAAAAAATTATAACTCTTCGTTTCTTCTCATGACAATCGTTATGGTGACTGGCCTTAGCTAGGGTGATTTTTTTTTACCATAGAAATTATATAACAGTCACTAGTTGGCCTTTCAAATTTGACTTTTTTTCTTGCATTTTCATCATATTGCATATCAATGACGTTGAAAGCCACATTCTTCAACAACATGGAATCACCCCAAAATTGGGGCAACCACATTTGAATTTTATTTCCCCACAATGGGATACATCATACATGATCATGGCATATACACTTGGCAAAAATAATCCTTTCTCTGTTAGGACAAAAATAGAATCAACCACTTGCATATTTCCACAACCCCCTTCCTCTATTGGGGCAAAAACGGTATCACATGTACATCATTCATATCATCCACAATCACACCATGCATTTCACACAACCATTTGCACTCATATATCAATTGGCTCATGAGATGCATTCGTCACTCATTCGCCAATTGAGGGGGTAAGCTACATAATCAAAATTCTTTTGTCTCCAAGCTCATATTTGCATTTCAACAGGAAGAAGTTGCTTTTGCATTAGGCCAAAACTAGGTGTCTTGTATTTTTGCACCACATTGTGTTTCATGCAACATGGTACAAAACGATGCATCTATAGACACGAAAATCTAGCCACTTGTCATCCATCCATGGTTTCCCATCACATTTACCCATTATTTATATATATTTATATATCTATTCTTAATATATATTTAAATAATAATATTTTATATATTTTGTTTATATATATATTTAATAAATATATATATATTATATTTATATGAATTAATCCTAGTCATCCATCATGATTTAATCCCAGCCATTCACCCACCTTAATCCATGCCACCTGCCCAGATTTAATCTCCATCCTCCATCACATTTTAATCTTGACCACACAAATTGTGTCGTTGAAACCCTAATGTGCCTTAGGAGAGATTATAAAGAGGAGTCATTTTGACGACTCAACCCCTGAATCCCCTAAGTTTCAAAAGTTCCAAGCCTTGAGTTTTTTGAGTCCTAAAATCCCTAATTCCTCAAGCATCCATCCATCCTCACCTTCGATCTCTCTTTTTTTCACTTTTACATCCATCGCTACCCACCTTGCACAAATAAGATATGCTTTTGTAGACTTTGCTCCAATATCTCGAGTGTCTCTAGGTGTCTCCTATTCATCCCTGAGCACCTTGATGCGGTTTGCTTTGATTTTAGTTCTTTTTTTTTGCTTTTTTTCGGGTTTGGGTTTTTTTCGTTTTTGGTTTTGTTTTGTGGGTGTTTTTTGTGTTTTTGTTTTTTTTTTTTTGCGTTTTTGTCCGTGTCTTTTTGATCTGTGGATTTCTCTTTGCGTGTCCCGTTTGCCGAGTTATTCTTTTTGTGTCCTGTTTGGGCTTTAGGTCCCTTTGAGTTTTTTTCTGTGTTTGCTTTTGACTTTGTCGGGGTTCTTTTTTTGTGCTTTCCTGGTGTCTCTTAAAACCCTTAAGGCAGGTGGTGAAGCTGGGTTGAGGGGGTTTGTTGGAACTCTTTACTTTATGTTTTGTAATTCTTATGTGTTTGTGAGATCGACTTTCCATCAAGTGGTATCGGAGCGGGAGCTCCTACGTGTACGGTGTGGAGAGAGGCGTTACGATGTGGGAGAAAAAAATCTATGCCTCCACGAAGAAATCGTGGTAGAGTAGAATGTGTGTCGGCGAAGACTTTCGAGCCTTGCAAGACAGTTCAAGCCCGTAGGCGGAGTTACGCGAAGGCACGAGCCGGGAGGGATGAGGAAAGTGAAGACGAAGTTGAAGAAGAAGACCAATCTGAGGAGGAGGAAGAGGCTGTGGACCCTGCACAAGCCCGGTTGTACAAGGCCATATCTCAGATTGGAAAACAACCGAAGATGGAGGTTTCTACATACATGGGAAACCTAAATCCAAAAGAAGTGATTGACTGGATAAATGATTTAGAGGAGTATTTCGAATATGAGGAGGTTGAAGACCCTACCGAGTCGTTTGCTAAGACCAAGTTGAAGGGTCATGCCGCATTTGGTGGAGGGGAATACTTGGGGGGGGGGGGGGTGTGGGTGGGGGGGTGTGGGTAGGTTGGGTGGGGGGGGGGGGGGGTGTTGGGGTTGGGGGGTGGTGTGGGGGAGGGGGGGGGGGTGGGGTTTGGTGGGGGGGGGGGGGGGGGGGGGGGGGGGGGGGGTGGGGTAGGGGGGGTGTAGGTGGGGTGGGGGGGGGGGGGGTGGGGGTTTGGGGGTGGGGGGGGGGTGAGTTGGGGGGGGGGTGGTGGGTGGGGTGGGGGGGGTGTTGTGGGTGGGGGGGGGGGGGGGGGGTGTGTGGTGGGTGGGGGGGGGGGAAACGGGGGGGGGGGGGGGGGGGTGGGGTGGCGGGTGGGGGGGGGTGGGGGGGGGTGGGGGGTGGGGGGGGGGTCTGGGGGGGGGGGGGGGGGGCGGGGGGGGGGGTCTGGGCTTTGGGGGGGGGGTGGGGGGGGTGTGGGGGGGGGGGGTGGGGTGGGGGGGGGGAGGGGTTTGGGGGGGGGGGGGGGGGGAGGGGGGGGGGGGTGTGGGGGGGGGGGGGGGGGGAGGGGGTGGGGGGGGCGGGGGTGGGGGGTGGGGGGTGGGTGTTGGGGGGGGGTTGGGGGGGTGTGGGGGGTGGTGGGGGGGGGGGGGGGTGGGGGTGGGTGGGGGGGGGGTGGGGGGGGGTGGGGGACGTGTGGGTTAGTGGGGTGGGGGGGGGGGTGGGGGGGGTGGGGGGGGGGTGGGGGGGGGGTGGGGGGGGGGTTGGGGTGGGGGGGGGTTGGGGGGGTGGGGTTGGGGGGTGGGGGGGGCTGGGGGGGGCGGCGGGGGGTGGCGGTGGGGGGGGGGGTGTGGGGGGGTGGGGGGGGGGGGGGGGGGGGGGTGGCTGGGGTGAGGGTGTGGGTTGGGGGGGATGGGGGGCGGTGGGGGGGGGGGGGGGGGGTGGGTGGTGGGTTGGGGGGAGGGGTTGGTGGGGGGGGGGAGGGTGGGTTGGGAAGGGGGGTGTGGGGGGTGGGGTGGGGGGGGGGGGGGTGCGGGTGGGGGTGGTGTTTTGGGGGGGGGGTGGGGGGGGGGGGGCGGGGGGGTGGGGGTTGGGGTGGGGGAGTGGTGGTGGTGGGGGTGGGGTGAGGGGGGGGGGGGATTGGTTGAGGGTTGGTGGGGCTTGTTTGGGTGGGGTGAGGGATGGGCGGGGGTGGCCGGGGTCGGGTGGGGGGGGCGGTGTTGGGTTGGGGGTGTGGGGTGGGGGGGTGTGAGTTAAGTGGGGGGGGGCGTGTGAACACAAAGGCGGTACATACTTAGATAGGGGGATGGTTTGGTCACGATATCGTGGCATTACTTGCAAAAAGGAGAAGAGTTGACCTTTGGGTCACGATATCGCGACATGTCGCGATATCGCGGCTTTGTTTGCCAGAATGAAAGTAAGAGGACAGTGGGTCACGATATCGCGACTAATATGAAGTCAAGCTTATGTGAACACGCAGACTGATGATAAGGCAAGCCGTAGTGACACGTGGCCTCCACGTGTGTTAAGGTGATGCGGCCAGTGGAATACCAAGCCAGAGTTAGACGCGCGGGCTGCCGCGAAGATTAAAGTTAAAATGGGCAACCGCGTGTATTAAAGATGGGGATGGCCATCGCAACAATACAGAGCATGGACATTATGGGCGTAACAGAGACTGAGAAGGAAGATCTGACCAAGGCGGCATTTGTAGGACAGAGAAGATCATTAATGGGGTTTTCATGGTGGGTCGGACAGTTGCCCATTTATGACAAAAATTTGGAAGTTTGATCGAGGGAGGGAAAATTTGAATTTGAAAGTTGTTAGGCAGGGCATTGATGGCCTAGAGGATCGGGGTCTCATTAAAAACCCAAAATTCTGTAAGGGCAAGGGATGGTGAAGCTCGGGATTGAGGGAGAATTTGTATGCTGGAAAAACTACCTAAACTGTATTAAGCAATTTAATGAAATTATTGTGAAATTACTGTGAATGTGTTTGTGAGAATCCCGGCTTTCCATCACACCTATGGGTATCTTTCACCATTGTCGAGCACCTTTGGATGCCTTCCATCACCGACTTCCCATAGGTACCTCCTGCCATCGTCGAGCACCCATGGGTGTTCACAGTACTAGTTGTTTAGTTCAACAGTCCCTCGGGTGTCGCTAGGGCATCTACGCACCAAATCCTACCACAACGACAAAGAATAAAAAATAATGAATTAATGTGACAAGGTAATTTATTTATTGTGTCTATTGTTTATTCTTTAGATCTGTTTATAGCTTCATTTCTATAATTAGGGTTAGTAGTTTTCTTATTGAGGGCCTCACATAGTGGAGCCCTCACAAATATTATTTACTTTCTATTTTTGTTTACTATTTTCATATTTAGGGATCAAGTTCATTGGAAGCTACATAAGAACTTGAGTGGTTCAACCTATGGATATCTGAAGCCCACTCACCTTACCATTGATATCAAGTTGAGCATGAAGACACCACCCTTTTTTTGTTAGCTAGTGTTTTGGAGAACCCTGCCATATTGAAATAATTGTATTGGATACTAAATCATTATAAACCCCTATTTGGGGTACACTTGGTTGTAATATCAAAAATCCACTTGGAAATAAGAATAGAAGTTTATTTTTGCGCAATTATTTGTGTTTATTTTGCTTTGTATATTCATTTTATTTAAGTGTATTGTTTGGTGTTGTTTGATTTCACATCTATAGGATGGAATGTGATTCTCTCATAGTAATAAATGCAATTTTGAGGAAAGCAAATGCTCCATGGAACATACAAGAGATAATTGTGGAAATTCAATATCTTGCTAAATATTTTGAAGAAATCAGGTTTACACATATATTAAGGGAAGGGAACAAATGTCCAGATAAGCTAGCCAATAGAGAGGTTTGGGTTGAGGATCGTGAAGTTAACATCTCCTTTCCATGGTTAGAGGAAGTAGAAAGTTTAGTTGAAGCTGAAAAAAATTGTTGATTGCCTAAATTAATTAATGATTAAGATTTACTTTAATGTTTTCCATTGGTAATATATTTTTTATTTTTTAACAATAATGAGTGTTCATTTAGACTATTTATTATAATTTTTGTGGTTGCACTTGTGTTTCAGGAAGGAAACTAACAATCCATATTTGGTGAAGCAGACTATGTTAGTACAATGTTTTGGAAATATTACTCTACTAAGATGCAAGGCATAGATAGTAGAGGTGAAGTTTTGGAATTGTGAATTTTTCTATAGGAAAATATCAAGAAAGATGCTAAATTTTGGAGTAGTTGTATTCATACAGTGATTTGAAAAGATCCAAAAAATGAAAATCAATAATTCATACATTTTATGTAAAATGATGTAGGTTTCTAACTATAGCATCTCAATTGAGATGAGAAGTGTATCTATTTGTAAACTCTCAAGCTCTAAAGAAGAGAGATGTAATTTTTTAAGGGTGGGGGACCCAAGTACAACCCCTTTTTATCAAGAAAAAAAATATGCTATAATTTTAAATCTTAGATTTATCTATAAGATGACCATCTTGGTATATTAATTGCTAATTTAAAAATATAAAAAATATGGGAGCAAATATGATCCCTTGTTTTATTCGTTCACAAGCCTATATTCAATTAATGGCATTAGAGATGATTTATGTAAACCTCAACAACACTATAAACATATACTAGGATTGGTACAAGAATCGGATCTAATGAGTCTTCTTAATATCAAGATATATTATGTATATCCAATGTCACAAAATTTGCTTCATTAGATAAAGGGTACAATAAGCTATTAAGGCTTATACATAGATAACCTCAAAGGTTTTTTAGCTCAAAGATAGATTATAGTATGTTTGCGATAGATCCAATCTAGTCAAACCTTATATGGAATTGATGTCCCCTAATATAACCTAATGGTATTGGTAAATGGAGTAATGAATCTATTAGGAAACCTTGATGGTGATCATTAAATTTTAAATTTTTATTACCTAATGACTTTTCCTATGTGGGAATGAATCACCCCAACTATCTAGGCATCCCAATTACTTAGGCATGTATATGCCTCTAATTCCTCCCATATTACATCAAAGTAAAAATTACATCAAAGAACAAGTAAGCAAATCCTAAAATCTTTCATATTTTATAATGCAGGAGATTTAGTGAAAAACCTACATGTTGATCTTCAATGGAAAAAAATTAGAGTTGTATATTATGATATTGGAACATGTTAATAAATGAAATGGCATTAAACCTCAACGTGCTTAACTGGGTCATGAAATATATTGGGTTGCAAACGAGTTCTAACACTCCTCAATTGTCATAATTTATTATGGTTGGTTCTTTCTATGAGATACATAAACCTATAAAAATATGATGCAGCCATATTTTCTTTCAAATAGCTCCTCCTATAGAATAATATTTTGTCTTGGTGGTCTATTGAGCAATAATGTGTTGCTTATTAATTTCCTAACATATTGATTAGATTCCAAAATGAAAATATATATAGAAGGGGATCTCCTATCATTAGTGGAACTTATGTAGTCTACATCCATGAATTTTATATAGTAGAATTAGTTATTCTTATGATCCAAACCATATTGAGTAGTATCAACAATATATATGAGTTTGTTTTTTTATTTCTAGTTACACATCCTTGACTTCTACAAGAATTTTTAAATATAACTAAGAATATAACATATATCTAGTTTGATATAAGTTAAATAGATGAGACTTCTAAAATAAATATCAATAGAGAGTTATATGTACATATGTGGAAGGGTGTTTTTGAGATAGCTATAATTCAATCTCCATAAGAGTGCGCATAGGCTTACATTCTATCATATAAAACTTCTCAAGCAATGTCTTGGAATATTTCATCTACATTATGAGAACATAATTATTTGTTTGTAATACTTCCAAGATAATACAATAGTTCATGATATTGAGATTTGTCATGTTGATTGACTTCAAATAATTATTTGTCTCGTCATTCATCCTATTTGATTTTTCTATGATGGTCAAGTCACTAACATACAATTATGATCATCTCCTCTTCTCTTTATAATTTTAGGTATAAGTTCAAATCATAAGGACTATGATAAAATCCATATTGCACAAGATGTTGATCAATTTTGATATATTAGACTTTGGAAGCCTACTTGAGACCATAAAGATATTTAATGAGTTGACATATCTTATTTTAATGATTAGGTATAACAAATATCTTTGGTTGTATCATGTATACTTCTTTGAGGTCTCTATTGAGGAAACCACTCTTCATGTCCATTTTATGGAACTTCTAACTAAACTAAGCTCCCATTATGCATATCATTTAATTGGATTTTATTTTATAGGAGCAAGTATCTCTTCATAAAAATACCTTCTTCTATGCATATCCCTTATAAAAAATTCTGGTATGTACTTGATAATATTACCTACTTAATTTTGACCTTGAATTTTTTTTATAAACAATAGCTTTCTTATCAAGTGGTTGAAAAATATGTCTATTCTTCATTAAAGTCTAATATTTGGTATCCATGGCATACTACCATGATTTTGATGAAAGGGCCTCCTAAACTATCAATAGTTCAAAATTCTATACCATGAAGCTCATGAGTGATATTGACCTTGTTATAGACTCTTTTGTGAGTCCCCAACCATCAAGTTGATGTGTATTGAACTTTATTCATGGTCCATTTAATATTATTCAAAATTTAATTTTGAATAATATTAATGTTCCACTTGAACCATTGTGTGGCACTTTAAAAATGTGCCTTAAATGGACCAAGACATTCATCCTACTTTATATCAAATAGGCCTTGGGAAAAATATCAATACTTTCCTACTTGGATATTATGCAAGATTGTATGCATGTGCATATGTGAGGGAATATGGGGATATAGAGTACCCAATGTAAACCTTCAAAGCTATAGTAAATAGGTCCATATATGTGGGGGCACACACAAAGTATGTAAGGGTATCTATATATTGGGTTATATATTTAAAGTACTTTTACATTTTCAAAACACGTGTCTTTAATGCACATAATGTGACACTATGTCATTAGTGTGGTGCTCATTTTTCCCTCACCTAATAGATGCTAATATATATTTATTCCTTTGTAGATACATGCATTTCATTATTTTCTAGCACTATATGATTAATAGAATTGGATTGATGTTGGTAATACAAATATTAGTTTGAAACTAGACTATTTAATTAATGTTATGTTTTGCTTATTATGCTTTAATGATTTTGTAATGTCAAATATAATTTTAAATACCATAGGATTTAATTTACACTAAAAAAAAGTAGAGATTGTATTAATAATTGATTATCATATGAAGTGTGCTAACCTTAATTTTAAAAGGAAATTGTCCTTTTATTATCATTGTAAGTTTTATCAAAGGAACCAATTAGGGAATATTCTTGAAGTCATGATTAAACCAATAAGTGTTTGCTTATGCTTGTTGAAAATAATAATTGTTAAATGCTTATTATAAGTGTTTCTATTGAAAAATGTGCCATATAAAACTTTATAATGCCTTGTTAATTGTTAGGTCCTTTTTAGTTATTAAGTTTTTAAATATCATGTGTCAAATAATAAAGTACAGTCAAAATTTTTACTAAGAGGTTGGGGTGGTGCATGGTTACTTATTTCATTGGGTTGGATAATGGAAGTAAAATTTGGAAATCTCCTCCTATATCTAATTGCAGTAGAGAAATAGAGGTAGCTTGGTCTACTACTTCCCATCTGCTCAATTTTTAAGTGATAAAATAGCTGGATTTCGAGGATACTCTAGTCTAGAAAGGTGATAGTGATGGCTCCTTTTTGGTAAGATCAACTTACACCCTCCTTGATTCGAATAGCACTATTTGGTTTCCTCCTTGTCAACTTTGTTTTAAGAATTTGACTCCCAAATTCAACATCATATTTTTGTTGGTTGTTCAAAACAAACCTCTTACCATTGAGAATTTACGTAAAAGAGGTATGATTTTTCCCAATCATTGCTACCTCTATGAATCCTGTGAGGAAAATTCTGAACATATATTCTTTTATTGCTCCTTTTCCTTGGATGTCATAAGAATAAAGAATTTTGTCCCTCGGGATCAGTTGGGTCCTTCCCAATGCTTTGGTTGATATATGTACTCAATGGGATCCACCTTGAAATAACAGACTCTGCTGGGGCATCTAGTGATAAAGAACCCAAAGAGCTTTCAAAGATAAAAAAAAAAGGATTCAGTCTGTAAGCTCTAGGGTGATTTTAAGCACCATTGAAAATGTTGTCACCTGCCTTCTTGAATTGGGTAGAGGTTACTATATGGAAGCTAACTTGGAACTTAGGCTCGAATTTCATCCTTTGATTGTTCAATTTGGCTTACCTAACTAGAATTCTCATGGTTCAATGCTTTGGCTCCCCCTAATTGGTTGGGTGAAGCTTAATTTTTATGGTGCATCAAAAGGCAATCCAAGTCTAGTTGGTGCAAGAGGGGTGGTAAGAAATGATAAAGATGAAATATTATTTTCTTATGCCAAGTTTCTATCCTCTCAAACTTCCCACTTTGTTGAGCCCAGGGCTTTGTATAAAGGTTTTTTATTGTTAGATATTTGGACTTTAAGAAGATTTATATTGAAGGGGATTCCCTAAACTTGGTTAATCCAATAAACTCCCCTAAAATTCTAATCTAGAACATAGTGAATATGATTGCTAAAGTTTTTATAATTCTTCATTCCAGAGAGGAGTTTTTGGTTCAATGTATTTTTATGAAAGGAACTAAACTGGTAGACCTCATGGCTAATATTTTGTATCTCAATAGGGTCTTATATTTTGGAACTCAAACTACCCTTGGGGCCTCTTAAGGCTCTTGGATAAAGTAGTTATTTGACTCCCCATTGTTTATGATGATCTCCACTTTTTGTTGGGAGCTTTCGATAGAGTTTCTCTCCTTGTGGTGGCTAGGCCCTTCTACTATTTGTTTTATGGATTGCTTGGGTCCTAGGTTTCTCACTGCTCAGATTCAATTTCATCTTATTTTTTAATTTTAAATCATTCTAGCAGTGCTTTGGCACCATTCCCTATTGGGCCCATCATCAGGTGATTTTGAAAATCTTTTGACATTGGGGGACTTGTTGGTGGTGGGTTTGCTTTGTTGGTAGGATTCATTGGTAGGATTGGTGGTGGGTTTGCTCTATTGGTAAGATTTGTTTAGGCCTCATCAAAATCATCATTGGTCCTAGTTGGCTTAGTTGTTTGGGCCTTGTGGATTAACATGGGGTAGTATGCAAGTGTGCCCAGTTGTGGAAGTCTACTTGTTGTTGGTATCATGTGTGGGATATGTAGCTCCATATGTGATGAACCCTTTGTCTTTTTTAATAGTAGTAGGTATCCATTCATTCACTCATTTGGCTATTGGTTGGTGTGCCATGTTTGCATCTTCATTCTTTGGGCTACTTTTGCTCATGATGGTTTCACTTGGGTTGCCCCAACTTTTTGCCAATTTTCAAGGCTTCATTCATAAATATGGTTGGGTTTCAACTTTCCCTCCCATGATTGGTTCTAAAATCACAACCTCTTTGGATTATCTCACATTGTTTTAATTTGGAAAGAGGACAAGCTTTCTAAGTTTAAATTCTCCTCTCCATCTAATTTATGTAGTTGTAAGATTTTTAACCCCATGTATGAGGAATTATTTTTGCTTGTTCAGTCCATCCTCTATATCTGTGGTACCAAGATTTTGGATATGTTTTTAACCTCCCATTGAAAATGCTTTCCCAAGATTTCTCAATAGTTCTAGTTATTTATATCTATGGGGGGGCCTCTTCCTCAACTCGAGTTGTCTTGGGGACCTTTATAGTTGGTTGGAGTGGCTAAATCTTGTTGGTAGGTCGAAGAACATGGGCCAGAAAGGGTAGATTATTCCCTTGGAACCCAACTCTATTGTATTGGATGATGATGTTAAGAAAATCCTCTACAAAGGTGATCTTCTAGAATATCTTTAGGCTTTACATGGTCACCATAGGGGCCTTTCCAATATGATGGTGCTTTCTTGGAGGAAAGGTTAGGTCCAGGTGGGGGCTTGGAATTCAAAATATTTTTTGCATTGAGAGGAGAAGTGACGGGTCTCCCTACTGACGACACTTGTCAAAAAATGCCAAAGCACTCACTGCTTAGGGAGTTGGGTTTCTTCCTATCACAGGATGAATATCTACCCAAGTTATAGAATAATGATGCTATAGAGCTTAGGGACCCATGGGGTTGGATTATCAACATTATTATGGATTTTTTCATGTTGTCACTATAACTAGGAAGTATTGTGTAGTTTCCATCTAAATCACCTTAGGTGGAAGAGGCTTATGAATATCCCTTTCTTCCTCTTCTACTCTCTAGAGAAGACCTTTATTGATGATAGATGTGGTAAAGGAATGCATCCAATTCACCAAGGTTTAATCTTGATAATTTTTTAGCATATTGCAAGCAAGAGAGGAGTGAAGGTGGATCGAGCGTTAGCCCAAATTGAAAATAAAAAAATTCCTTCAGCTTTCAATCCACCTCTGACATCCTCTAATTCCTCCTCTAATGGTTCTTTGGATTCAAATCCCGAGGAATTCAATAGCCCAATGAATTTTACTCATGGGAAATCTAATTTTTCAAGAGGCTTTTATGTTTCTACTAAATGTTTTTGGGGTGGTTGAACTAGAAGATCTAAGAGGCCCTTCTATGGTGATTCCTCTAATTCAAAGTCTGAGGAATTCAAAATCTTGATGAATTCTGCTCATGGTAAAGTTATAATATCAATAGGTGTTTATGTTTCTACCAAAGGTGTTCATGGTGGTCGAACTAGATGATCCAAGAGGCTCTCCTCAAGGGCAACCCAAAACACATCTCATCCTTTGATGTTGGATATGACCAACAAAGATATTCAATTCCCAGGCAGGAAGAAAAGTAGATATTCAATTTTTCTAAATGAAGCTAAAGATCAGGCACCAAATTCAACTTTTGTTGATGCTATTTTGTTCCTCAACTCTCTAGAGGATAAACATCAGGCTCTTTATGTTTCTCTCCAGGTGGAAATTTCTTGCATCGAGGATATCCAAGTGATGACACAAAATCAAAAAGAGATTTCCCCCTATAAGAACTCAAGAAAGGTTGAAAATCCACCTTAATTGGTGTAACTGTATCAAATTTTCTCCCTATGGTTTCTTTTCATGTTGGGTTTCTTCCCTTATGGGTTGGGTGGTCTACTTCTTGTTGGGTGGTTGGCCAGCTGGTGTGTTTTTGTGTCTTTCAGTTAAGCTATTTGGTTATCTTGCATGGTTCTTCAGGTTAGTTTGGAGACCATGCTACTCCTTTTTGATGTATTAAGGTTTGGGGACCCTTTCAAACCCCCTTCTGTTATCTAATCAAAAATAATAATAATAAAGTATAAAATTTCTAAATAATTAAATAAAAGGAGAAAGAGATACATGCATTTCATGGAAATGGGGCATGGATTGGAGTAATAAAGAGATGGGAGTGGAGAAAATTGGGAGGAAGAGGAGTGGTTGAATGAAGGGGGTGTGGGGAATTAGTTGTATAAGAAGAGGGTGAGAGCAAGAAAGAAGGGGGTTTATTATTGTGGTGAAGGTATGAGAGATGTAACAGAGGAGAAAAATTGAATATTTGGATATTGGTTATGCAAAAGCATCTAGGGCTAAAAGTGAAGGTTAATCACATGAAGCGGTGATAGTAACTAGTAATACTAGGTACCCCTTTTTTTGGTTTTAGTTAAAAGCAAATGAAATAAAAGAATTAACAGGTGATGATTGTGATTTTCTAAAATTATATATGCATAAACTATTTCTTATGATGTATCGAGATATTTATTTTGTGTATGTAAACCTTATTCCAAATAGGTATGAAATATGTGTTTGGGCTTGTGTCTATGTTGTAAATGTGAAATGTCTCTACTACAATAAAAATGTATACCCTTGAGGATCCAAAATAGATGTAGATGATATGTATATTGAGAAAATATATGTGTAGAAGGGGAATTGCAAGTAGAGGATTATATTTTGTGTGTATAGTAATAAATGTAGGGGAAGTATGTTAGGGAAGATGAAGGATGAATGAGGATATTGAATCTAGATTCAAATGTCCTAAGGGTGGCATAAGCTAATATATTTTATAATTTATCTATTATGATCTCCATTATAACATATTTCATAATATATAAGTTTTGTGTATGTGACCAAACACTTTCTTATATATAAGATAAAGTGTACATATGCATGAAGTTATGGCTATAAATGTATGCCAATTTTCTATTGTGTCAGTTTAGATTCTAGGGTAGACTTGGTGGGAGGTTGGGTGGTACAAGCCCCTTCCCAACAATGGTCGTCCCCACTAGAGCATCCCTACCAAACAAGCTAGATCAATGTAAGAAGTACTTGAGTGATCTTAGATTTCATCGTGAAAATTGCAATATGTAATCAACTTTATTTTAGTTTATCCTTATTTATTTATGTTAGGCATATGAGCTAGGTGGTAAGTAAATTGTAAATATTTTTATGTGAATGATAGTATATTAAATTGATAGATGATACTATTATAAATAAAAATAACATAAAGATAAATATTCTAAATTAATATAAGGATATAAGTTCCTAATTTAATTATAGTTATAGAAGTGGAAGCTCGTATCTTATTCTCTTATATTTTGTAGTTTTGAAATGAAGAATAAATGAATATTTTGTTTAGTGGTTTATTTATTTAATTTTTCAATCACCTTGTAATAGGAATATTTATTAAGATAGTTGTTTTATTCCCTTAAATATAATATTGTTTATATCTATAAATTTTAAATCAAAATATTATTTATAGAGATTCAGTATTTGTATAGTTGTGCAATTGTCAACTTGAAAGAAAATGTCATTCCAAATTCAAAGTTTTAGTTACAATTAGATAATAAAACTGGTTAGTCTTAACATTTTCAATACCTTTAAGATAGTATTACCTATGACACCTATGAAAGAATAAAAGAAAATAAATACTAGCAAATATCTCAGATATTATATTAGCATATTAATGATATTTTAAATTATAATTAACTTTTATTATTATATTTCCTTGATGTTTGCTGATTATTTTGATTAAATAAAATATTATATAACAATGAGTGGAACTAGGTAAAGTGAAATTCAAAACTTTAGAACTTTGGACTTTGGAACATAACAATGTTAAGAGTTATATCTAGTAGTTTTGGGTTGGGTTAGGTTCCCAAGTTTAGGACTTGAGTAACATTTATACCTAACACATGGTCATCTTCTAGTAATGCATGTAATAGAGTAATCCTAAAAGTAAGCCTTCAAAAGTATAGCTATTTTAAATGTAACACTTCATCCAAAAGTTGAATCCAACAATGTCTTAAGTTAAACCCAAGAAGTTAGTTTGACATAAGTTGAATTTGATTTTGCTTAAGTGGATTTAATTTGAAATAGCAACTGCTAAACAAAATTCCACTTAATTAACTTTAATTTTGATCAATTAAACTTTTTCTTGGATAAGATTGACTTTGTCTAATAAAATTTAGTAGTTTTAGTTGTATTTGATATCTAAGTTCCAAACTTCAGTAATATCCAAATATATTTTTGCATAAGAAAAATTAGCCTTGATTGAATAAGCCTTTCCATATGGTATCCTTAAGCCTTAAAGTTCAAATGAAATACCCCATAGATAACTTGGATGTATAATGAGTTTTATTCTTCATATCCATAAGAAGATTATATTATATAAGAGAATTATAGAAGGTTTTGTAATAGCAATTGACCCTATAATATAACATAATAAAATATGAAACTTCAAGTAGCTACTCAGGTTCAAATCATACCATGATATAAAAGCATACTTATCAAAATGAAGGTATGTCATCACTATGTGGCTTGTTGAAATATCCTTATAATAAAAGAAGAATGATATATTAATTTACATTGATTGTGAGTTTCTATAATTAGTCAAAAGAAATTATTGAATTTTCTCTTTCAAAAAATAAAATGTTGTAACCACAATATAGTAGCCTTAGATGGGCAATACACATTTTAATACTTAAAAAAAAGTAATGATATAGTCTCCTTGAAATTCTTGTTAAACTATTAATTGTATTTATTTTGAATTAAAATTTTAAATTTATTTTTATCACATAATATGAGCACCATTTGCAATATCAAAGCCAAGTTATAGCACCCAAATATAGTTGGGAATACCCCTAGCTAATAAATAATTTTTTAGAATTATTTAGTAGAAATGAATATAGCCCCATGGTATTTCAACATTGGTTAGGATGAGAGGGAGAGAAAGGATGAGATGAAATAGAAGGATTTTCTTCTCTGGTGGGAAAGGATGTCCCCTATAGTGGAGCTTTGGATTTAATTTTATTTTTGGTGTGTCGATGGGCTTATAGCCTACAAGGATTGGGGTGGATCTAGTTCCCCTTGATTCTATGGACCCTGGTAATATAGATTCCCATCCATGGAGCCTAGCCTAGGTAGGTATGGCCCTAAAGCTATTTTTTTGTGATCGTGGATCCTGATCCTTTGGATCTAGAGAAGATCTTGCAAGTTTTCCCTTTCATGGCCCTCATTCTGGGTGGGAAAACTTTTAAAATTTCAAGTTTAGATGTGAGTAGGAATCCATCCATTGAAGGTTTAGTTGTTGGTCCTAGAAATTATCTATTTGAGAATATGGATCATGTGGTTATGGATCCAGAGAGGTTATTATAGGTAAGTGAGTTGGAGTCTTCAGTCTTTGGAATGGATCCGGTCCCCCTAGAATTGTGGATTCATAGAATCTCTAGTAGAAACAACCTGGTATCATGGATCTGGGGAAGCCCTTATAGTTATTATTTGGGAATATAGTTTTGGGAAAGTTATTGTAGGATATCCCTAGGTTCATGGATATAGGAATACCCTTACTGGAAAACCTTGGGTACTTGGATCCAAGGAAACTCTAGCAAAAATACCCTAGAAATATGGATCTAGAGTTTGTAGATATAAGGAAGTCCTCATAGAAATTCCTTGGAATCATGGATATGAGGAAGACCTGGAAAAAATATCCTGAGATTATGGATTTGGGGAAGACCTTGTAGGAGCACCCCCTAGGAATGTTCTAACTGGCTCAAGGTTAGATCATTTGTCTCTTCTATAGGAAGATGGTGGTCACACTATTTCTTGGTTTGATCTCATGTCTTTGTTGTAGGAAATTAGTGTTCAGAATGGTTCAAAGTTTGATCCTATGCTGGTTTTTGGTATTTTGGTCAGTTCTATATTTGAGTTGGTGATGAATTTCCCCCTTGAAATGTGTTTCCTGGTTTGGGTGAGAAAATTTTAAATTTAAATTTTGAATTAAAAAGGAGTGGGAAAATTGGTTGAAGTAGGGAAAGAAGGTGCTCTAGATAGCTCCAAAATATTGGAGGGGTTTCTCAAGTGTTTGCATGGATATGTTGCTTGATTGCACAGATCCTAAGACTCCCCTATAATATTTCCTACTTTACCCTTTAGAGGTAATGTTTTTCTGCAAATTCCTTTTGGTACCTTTTTCAAATTTGAATATTCCCCCATGGGTAGTTCATTATTGGTGACTTATTCCTTTTTCTTATGGGTGTAAATTGCATTTTCAATTTCCTTATCCATTCTCTAGGTAGCATCTTGGGTGGGTTCCATTTCTTAGGTTTTGGAAGGTTCTCATTCTAGACCCAATAGTTTCAAATATATTGATCCATACTCTAGGTGACAACTTGGGTGGAAGCCACATCTCCTAGATATCCTAGTTCTTTGCCTTTTATTGGTTCTTGTTTTTCCTTTACATTTCTTGGTGTTAGATTGTGCTTGGTTTTTGGGTCCCCTAGGTGGGACAACTCCTTATCTATTTCATTTTGGTTCTCTGTGGAAGTTTTTGCTTCTATGTTGTAAAAGGTTTAGGGACCCTTTCAAAACCCTTTCCTTCTCTAGGTTCCCTGGGTGGGACAACTCCTTCTCGATTTCTCTTTGGTTTTTCCATGGATTATTTTACTTCGAGGTTGTAAAATATTTGAGGACCCTTTAAAAATCCCTTCCATTACCTAATCAATATATATATATTGTAGATGATCATATATGTCTTCCTTTTAAAACATATATGAGAACATATTATTTTTAAAGGAATATTAAGTAGGTCATGCTCGAGATAGTAACATTTAATTGATTCTTTGCATTATTCCTATTTTCTTGATGGTTGTGGGGTCTATTCATATGTGTAATTAAGAAAGATACTTTGTATAAAATTTTATTTTTTTTTGTATTAGTATAAGGTATGTATGTATATTTTGGATGGCTCGTGGAAGGTTATGGTTTGTGCTTGTTAAGTGTAGTTTCACCAAGAAGGTTATAGTGATTATTGAAGAACAATGGTATTACAAATAGAATGTTTATATTGAAGTATTATAAAATGAATTTTATAATAGGGATAGGTCACAATTGTGTGTGTTTCTGTTTGTCTTCTTAGTATCTTTGTCACCAATAGATATGTTGTAAATGATATCTTATAAAATATATAGAAATCTAAGATAGTAGAAGGTACTTTTGAAAATATTATATAAATATCAAAATATTATAGGAAGTCCAAACGAAAAATATCTAGAAGCATGTGATTTTTGACTATCTCATGTAATTATTAATATCCCATGAAAAGTCTAAGAAAGATATCTAGAATATCTTGGTATTATGGAAAGAGTCTAGAAAGAATATCTCTAGAAAGTTTTGTCATGTGTCCATCTAGATTTCTTTGTGCATGTAATATCTAGCTCCCATGAACCTATAAATAGGGGAGAGTCCCCTTATAGGAGGTAAGTTGAGTAAGTGTAAGATCAAGGAAGTAAGAGAGAGTCTAGGGTGAGAGTGAAAGCTAGTAAGCCAAGCTAGCTAGACAAAAGTGTCCCCTTGTCCAAGGTGTGTCCAAGATTGTCAGAGTGAGAGTGTGGAATATGGTTATTGGGCAATTCAACAAGAGGTGGATACTCAATAAGACAATATATATATATATATATATATATATATATATATATATATATATATATATATATATATATATATATATATATTTTATTTTTTTTTTTCATTTTATCATACATTGTGTTGTCATTGTTTACTATTTTTCATATAATTGTAATATGTTCTTGTGAAAGAGAGTTATATGTTAGTGTGTCATCACTATATGAAGACTATGCATCAATTATAAAGACCATAGTGAAAGAAGAGATTGAGAAGACATTGTGTGCATTCTACATTTTGATATTTTTGGTTCCATTGTCAAGATCATTCCTCTTTGGTGAAGGTGTTGTCTGGTAATTACATTTTTACATCTCTAGTAACTTTGATTTTATGCATTGTTACTTTATTGTAGTAATTGTTAAATTTACTTTGCAATAAAAAGTTTTATTATTACTCTATTAATTTCAATTTTAACAATGATAAATCATTTTTATCATAGTAACTTTAGAATTTATTTTTGGGTAAACTTTGTTTATTGGATTCATCACCAAAGGTTACCACTAAGCAATGAGACCTTGGATTTTTCACTTGGAAGAGTTGTACCTAGAATTCCAAGGTTGTAGTAAAGATATAATTTTTTTTGTCTTTTCATCCCAATATTGCAAAGATGCCAAGACTTTCATTCAAGAATACAAGAGAGCATACATTTGTAATGGCTTGATTTAGAGGGAACAATGGCCAAAATTACTACCAATATTTTTAAATGGTGTTGCTTTAAGATGGTATGAGACATAAGAGGATCATATCAAGAATTTATAGGATAATATTAGTGAGAAGATGATCGAGAAGTACAATCCATGCCAAAAATATTTGAACTTGATGATTGAGATAATGAAGCTAGTTCAAGGAGTTGAATAGAATTTCTATGACTACTATGCACAAGTGCAAGAGATTTGAAGGAAAATAGAGGCCCAATTATGAAATAATTACTTGCCTACTTTCCTGATGGATGATGTGGATAGCATAATTTATAAGAATTTTATTATAGGACTAAAGGCAACAATTAGGCCAAGGGTTAACTATGAGCAACTTACCATTTACCAGCATACATACAAGCTTTCAAAGAAGCAATAGGAGATTCTAGATGAGGAGATAGTATTTCCAAAACTAGTTACTCAAATAGCTTCTAGCCAAACTCCACAACCAATAGAAGTTTTAGCAGCAGTAATTCCATCTTCTTCTTCTATAGCTAAAGTAGAAGATCTAATTAAAAATATGGGATAACTTACAATAAATTTTTTGCATGGAAAGGATATAGGAACACAACAATCCCAATCTAGAGATAAAAGTGCCAAGAGAAATTTGTCTAAAGTAGTTTACTATGAGTACAAAGATAAAAGGAATTGCAAGACAAATTTTCCTAATAAGGCATCTACTTCAAAAAACAAATAGCAATGATAAATGCAAAGCTCTAGTTAACATTGTTGATCTTTTCCAATATAATGAAGAAGAAGTTGATCTCATGTCAATGGAGTGAGATCATGATAGGAATACCAATGAAGGAAAGAAGGCCAAAAATAATAAAGAAGATCTTAAAAATGGGAGAAGAAAATTGGGAGTTCAATATTTCCCAATTTAAGAAATTTAGGCACCATACTCAATCATGGAGGATTTGTCAAACCAAAATTCCAACATCACATATGGGAAGCTACTAGCATTATGATCAGAAAATTAAAGGGAGATGCATAGTGGACCTAGTACTAGATGAAGAAATAAGGTTGAAGTCATTTTTTCGATGCAAAGGTTGGCTCATATGATCCATAAGCTAAAGTCTTGTGCAAAGATATTTATATTCTTGATTTCATGGTAGATAATAGAGTCATCATTGATATAATGATAAATTCTACTTTCAAAATTATAGGACTAGAGATAGATTTTAAATCTAACTTAAAATTGAGGTTCTTTAATTAAGAAAAAAATTAATCTAGTAGAATTGTTCTCTAACATAGCAATTTCAATCATGGGAGTCACTTGTGTGGTAGATTTTTTAGTCATTAAATATGGTTTGATAGCCTATCCAATGTTGTTAGGAAATTCATGGTTAAGAAAATACCATGCTCACAATTACTAGCATGAAGGGTACATGATCATTGGTCATGGTCCCAAGTGAAAGAAGATAAATATATCTCGATATCATACATTGAGGACAACAAAAAGAGAGGAAGAAAATGAGTGGAAAACCACATATTATGCTAATACAAGTGAGGTGTATGCAAAATATGAATAAGAAAGTGATATGGATATCTCATTAGCTAACATACTTTCTAATGCTCATGATATCCCCTACATTATTTTACTAAGATAGAATCATAAGAATCCAAGTTTTTCTAAGTTTTTCAAGGAACAAATAGACAACTTGATAGATGTAGCTTCATTTTTCCAATAGACAATTCAAAATGGTTGTCTCTAATTTCCATTGCAAGGAAGAAGACTAGAAATTTGAGTGTCAGTGTTGATTATTAGAATTGAAAAAGGCTATAAAGAAACACCATTACCTGCTTCTCTTCTTAAATCATATTTTGGATGAAGTTGTAGCATAAAAGTGTTATAGATTTGTGAATGGACATAGTGGCTACAATCAAGTTTGCATTGTAAAAAATATCAACTAAAAATAATTTTCACCACTTTAAACCTTTTAGAAACTAAAAAAATATCACTTAAAATAACTAGATTGTGGATGCACCTACAAATTTTTAGCAACTTATATATAAGGTATTTAAACCTTATAATAGAGATTTTATTAAATATTTTCTAGATGATTTTTGTATTTTTAGGAATAAGTTAGATCACCTAGCTTCTCATGAGAAGGTATTTCAATAGTTGGATTATGCCAAGGACTCACTTAATCTTGAAAAGTATATATTTAGATGCACCAAACATGTCTTGTTGGGGAATATAGTTTCCCAATAGGGCATTGCAATTGATCTTCTAAAGGTTATAAATATTAAGTTATCATTTCCTATAAACAAGAGTAAGTTGCAATCACTCTTGTTCCATGTGGGACATTAGAGGATGTTCATTAAGAATTTATCAAGGATTGCACTACCATTAATAAAGTTCCTTTTCTTTATTCCTTATACTATGCTTTGGTTCATTTTCTTTTCCCTTAGACTGTGGATTATTACTTTCCCACTCCACATCACCTGATCGATTCTTTGGTCCTTCAAGTTATACCACAATCCCTAGTCATGGGTCAATGATCCCTTTATCATGTGTCTTACCTTACTTTCTTCCACATACATCAACCTCACCATGTGACCCTCAAGGCCTTTCTTGGAGAGTCAATCCTTGTCATTGGTTTTCCAATCATCTCCATGCTAGCCTTATCCTTGCCATCATTTCTTGGTCCCTTGAAACTTATTGCCATCTTTTTGGTATTCATTTCCAATTATGGATCAATTTTTTCAATCACCTCCCTCAAGCATTCTCATGGTCCTTCCACATCACTCACTTGTTCTTGTATGCGCAAATTTTGAGGATGCACACTATGTAAAATCCCTTATTAGTTACCACCATGCCAAGTCCTTTTCCTTATTTCCAATGAGGGTGTCAAAGCCAAAGAGGATTTTATAGTATGAGAATTATCATCAATGGCTATAGTATTACTTTATTTTTAGATGCATTGGCATGCACAATGGTGGTTTCTCAAATATTTTAGCTACTTGAACCTCTAGTATTTTAAGATCAATTTGGTTATGGGTCCTCATTATCACTTGTTGTAAACTAAACTACCCTACTATTGCCTTAAACATTGGCTATATACTCTTTTCCCCTATTGGTTCTTAGAGAGTTGTATTGTTGGCTTTAGTCACCATTCCTACCTCCCCTATCACCAACCCCTACCCCCCTCCACTTTCCATTTTCCACTTTGCTTCCTCCATATCTAGTTATGGCTAACCACGTATACAGATTTAAACCTAATATTATTTAGTGGACATGATTGTTGAGATTTTCAAGGACCATGGGCTCCTCTTTTTCCTTCAAAATTTTAAATGCAATGACATGGAACTTTCTTAGGAATAGACTCAATAAATGTAGTATGGAGAATTTTTAGTAAGAGGGATCAGGTTCACCATTAATATCTATTAACAAAAGTTATTGGACTCCTCAAGGATGGAGAGATTATTCAGCATGAAAAGCAATCCTTAGTCGATGAGTTATATTTTTTCACTAACAAAGGGGACAAACTTGATAAAGACAAAAGTGGTATAATTAGAGAGTCCCTCCTCAATTCATGGGATAGAGTTATGGTACCAGTCCTCCAGTATTTCACAATGGATGGTCCAAATTCCATACTCAAAAGCTTCCATATCATCTTTCTAAACCATATTTGAGGCAATCAATTTATTAACATCCCTAAATACCTCTTAATATCCATTTAGTGGTCCATCAACAAGATTAAGAAATGAAATATTCACCAAGGCCTCCATATCATCATCTATAGACATGTTCTTCAAAGGGAGTCCCAAAAGGAAATTATATCTTGTATTGGAAACCCATCGGTTCTTCCCCAAGTTCTTGATTCTAGCCACTATGAAAGCTTCCTCCCTAAATAAATTGATGAAGTTACCCAAAGGCCCATCTCTCCTAATACCAACCAGATGTTGGAGTTCAAGACTAAATATGGAGATACTCCTCCCAAAATGAAATTGGAGGTCTGACATCACTCAACCCATAGCAAGTCCTATACTAGGAGATGAAAATCTTCCATTATTCTTGAGTAAGAGCCTAAGAATTTGGAGGAATCTCCCACTATGTTTCATAGATCCAAGCATGAGGATGTCTCCATGCAGTCCCCCTCTCAAAAGGGTGCTCCCTAGAGTATCTCCTCCAAACTGTCTAGCCACACTCAATAGTGAATGTGTGTCCCATTTATCATCAAGAAGGGTTATGTTCAAGAGCTCGATGACCTGATGAGTGCCATATCCAAAGATACCAAAATGAATGCCTCTCTATTGCAGTAGGCTGCAATCATCCTGGATGAATTCAAGAACCAGTTCAAGGGTGATGAACAAGTGGATCATGCAGATTCCCCTACTCTTGGTGATGGAAAATTATGGACCTCTATCCTCTTTCTTGTTGGTTCTTATTTTTTGTGCTTATTTCCTTGTTTGTTAGGAGGTCTCCCTTATTTCGGAGAGCCTCTCTTTTCTATTTTTGTCATTTTTTGTCTCAAGAAGACAGTCTCCCTAGATCTTGTTGTTGGTTCTTATCCTTTTATCTCTAGGAGATAGTCCCTCTTGATGGTATTTTTATGTAAGATATTTTGGGACCCTTTCAAAACCCCTTCCTCCAATCAATCAAAATAAATAAATAAAGTTCCTCAAGAAATATATGCCCTATAAAGTAGGAAAATAAGCTAAGCTTGCATTTTAGAAGCTGAAGTGGACCCTAATTATTGAAATTATAATATAATTCATGGTCAAGGCTTATATTGTATGATATATTGGATAGGCCTACTATTTCATTGTACAAAGTATCAATTTATTGTAATATTTTATTATGTAATCCCTATGGACCATGATTAACCTTGTTATGATTAAACCCACTTTATAATTTGTAATTAACCTTAAGCCCCCTTGTTTTTTTAGCTTAGGTTAAACTTTATTATGTAATTTGGGTTTTGGTATTAATGTAAATACCCCTTTCCACTCCTCAGTTGGTAATAAAAGTGTGTGAAATATAATATATGAATTATATAGTTATTATTTATGGTCTCATGGGTACTTGTAGCAATCCAGGATGCATACACCTAAGCTAATAATAATTGAAAATCAACATAAAGCATGAAAGATAGACAAATTTGCAAATGAACATAAAGAAGGGTTTCCTTTATTAAATTTCCATTGAAACTCGGTTACAAATCCATCCCTCTTAGGGATACCCAATGTGATACAATTATTACAATCAAGAAAAGTCCCCACGCAAGGGTAGGTGTAATTCACAAGCTTCCTAGGTTGACACGAACTGCTCTAAGGCAAATGTAGCCTTCTTCTCCATGATTAGAGGCATTTGTTGCTTTGAATGTCAAGACCCTATTAACCCTACATTCAAGAAACAACAAGAAGCAATTAGAAGCAAAGGAGGCCTCTCTTGATGAGGCTTTTAGAGGAAATTATACAAAATATTATCATGAAAGCTTGAAATCAAGAAAGTACATAAAGCATAGAAATCTACTCTAAGCATGATAATTGACCATCAAGAATGTAAAGGAAGCATAGATCAATCCATCTAATATCCTAATTAAACCATTGAAAGCATGAAAACATGAAAAGTAGCAATTATTGCCCTAATTGTTTAAATGACAAAATGCAAGGAAAGAGAGCCTTAAACTATGATTCTACCACACAATTATCTCTAATAAAGTAAATCTAAATCAAATGTAACTAATATAAAACAAATAAAATGTAAACTACTACTAAAACCAACTAAAATGAGGATTAAACCTTGACCGTGGGTCTGTCACGTAGTTGGCACTATTAGCCATGGTTGAGATAGAAATGAAATTGCCCTCCAAATCAAGGCTTGATTCCTCAATTCTCCTTGATGAATTGATGATCAAGGGTCACCATGATGTCCTCTGATAGATTTGGTGGTTGAATTGCTCAGATCGGTGATGGAATGGGCTCAATTGTGTTTCTTGATTCCTCCTAGCCCTCCATAGCCTTCTTGGTTCCAAATGCCATTTGATCTCCAATTGGGCAGCAAAAGTGTTCCTCTCAATGTATGCAAGTGAGTATGCAATTCGATAGGGCTTCACTGCTCTTCAACTCAAGATTCATCTCTCTATTTCCCAATTTAGAGGGGGTTCTTATAGCATTTGAGGAGGCCATGTCTTAGCTTCATGGAGAAGCCAAGATCAAGAAAGGGTAGTTGGAGCAGTTGGAGGGAAGTTTCTAGAACTTTCTACTCTCAAACCACTCTGATCTACAACCAATTGGCCATTGAAACTGATTTTGGGTCGACCAAGGTCCAACTAATTTTTGAGGCTAGTCATGGCTCTGAGGCACGGTCAGCTCTGTTAACCATGGGTGTCAACTACGACTAACACTGATTAGGCCAAACTACCTAAATGAGTGGTTAGAACCATTGCTATACCTTGGAATCTATCCAAGATCTTCCATATGGTCTTCTAGCATGTCCCATATGAGTAGTCACCTTGACATGATGCATTTTAGGTGTCTACAGATGCCCCTTTTGAGATGCATTGTGAGATCGAACAATGCTGAGCAAAAATAGACCTCCTAAAATGATGTCGTAGGTTGGATGATGATCATTAGTCTGATCAACATTAGATGCCCAAGGTCCAGCAAAAGGATGCGCATCCTAGAATCATTGCTTCCAACTGGATGGAAGGCTTAAATTGAAAGAGCTTGCACTCATCATCAGACATTCGGGTAGCTTCAGTGCTACTATAGGTTTTCGAGCCTATGTGTCCGAAAGGAAGAGAGCTACAAACTAAACTATCATATTTGCTTTTTGCCCTAGCAAAGGGTAAGCTTATGATAGTCGTTGGCAATGATTCGTAAGATGAATATAATTTTGACAAGATCAAGGGATCTTCTGTTGACTTTGATTATGATTATGATATTATGACTACCCCCTCAAGCGATGATTCGATGAGGGTAATGACAATTAAATGAAGTGACGAGTCACTTGACCACTATGAATGACTTGAACAAATTAAGATTTAGCATTTGATACTTGATTAGGCCTAATCAGCTATGATTGCAACTATTAATAGTAATTGTATATTTCTATCCCATGGAGCGGTCCAGCCATGAAGGCTTTCTTAGGGAATCAAAATGATAACAATTCCAATTAGGCATGTGTTGAATCATATTGTCGATGATCTACTAAAAATGTCATAGAAGAATTGATATGATTGCTTCGTTCCCATGGAGCAGTCCGACCATCAAGGCCTTCTTCGGGATTGAAATGAAGCATATCAATTCCATGATGATGAAGTTTACCCCAAATGTCCTTATGGTAATTTACTCATCTTGTCAGATTGCATGGAATGCAAGTCACTGCAACCACCAAGTGTATAGGGTAAATCACTAGATACGAGGCGCATTTGGTTTTTGATTTATCTAATTTTTTTGTTATTTTTAATATTTTTGACAATTCTGGTCAGATGGGTATTTTTAATTTAGCATTTTGAAACTCCTCATGGTAGGATTTTGGAGCATTTATTGTAGGTTGCTAGCCATGCTTGGAAAATGCAGCTAATTTTGCAAATTTTCTTAGCCGCGGCTCTGACCCATGGTTGGAAAACCCTAATTCTGCACCATGGGTGTCAACCATGGTCAGGAGCAAAATAGGAAATATTTAAAAAATTCTATCATTTTTAACGTCATTTTGCAAAACTTGAGTGCTCTGAGAGGTGAGTTATCAAATTTGATGTGAAGTTATTGCAAACTCGACCTCACTACCACCTAACTGATGGTAGACCAACCTAGAGGAGCCGGTGCTACTAAGGTAGAAGCACACGAAACCCTTGACCATTATTTACTTTTATCGGTTTAAAATTAACCTCACTAAGTAATGGGTTAAATGAACATCATTAAACTATCGGTAATTAACCTCACCCTAGTTAGGTTTAGCTTAGGTTAGATTAAGGGGAGGGTTTTTTTGGGTGTCTCAAGGTAATAAATGACCTTAAAAAGGTCTTTTTCTTAGTCGTGGTTGGCAGGTGTGGTCCCCAATTGGTAAATTGAGGGCTAGTATCCATGATGGGATTTAAATCCCAATGGTCACAAAGTTGACCGCCATCCCGACCATGGGTCTGAACCATGGTTCGACAACTTTAGGAAAATTTTTAAATTTTTTTTTTGAATTTTAAAAGGAATTAATTGATTTTTTTGATTTTTAAAGTACTTTGTCCATTTTTTTTGGTGATTTTTGAAGATTTTATGATTTTGTTTGTCATTTTTAAGTCATTTTTTGATGTTTTTGGTTGATTTTTAATTATTTTTCCCTTATTATTCTACTTTCGACTAGACTCTGACTATGAGGGTGAGGGAATCAGAGATCCTTCATAACCTATGTGGTGCCTTGACTCAGGTAGAGTAGGATTGGTTTGGGGTCATGGGCTTTGGCTACGTACTATGCCTCCCCACTATCCGGGCTGATCAGGCCTACATGACTACATTGGCCCGATGTTGGGATGCATGGACCAACACATTTCACCTACCTATAGGTGAAATGATTATGACTCTAGAGGATGTATATCACATATTATGACTCCTTATGGATGGTGAGGCCATCACATATTTATCGATCGATGTGAAGAAGTAGTATTTTATGATATTTGATGATCGTAGTGATGAGGCACAACACTCGGACCATGAAGGGGTCCATATTGAGCACTGGTACACACAGTGGGTCTTCTCTTGATGAGCGGTCATATTCATGCATTTGATTGTGTAGATCATGCTCCCTGACACTTCTAGAGTGAGGTTCCCTTGGAACCTCTTGGCTAGGATGTAGGATGTCCTAGCAAGTAGCATTGATCATCCCTTGATCCTATCTTGGGGAGTGCCCTACTAGCATAGCTCTATAATGAGTTGTACCAGATCACTTAGAGGAGTAGAGTGGGCATCAGTTGTAGCTTACTTCTTCAGATCTAGGGGTGGTAGCACATTAATATTGAGCACCCTACTGGCCTACCACTCGAGATCGACACCATTGAGGAGGTGCACCAGTGCTATGCAGCATGTTGGCCTTATGAGCAGGAGGGCTTTCAAAGTAGGTCTCATGTAGGGGACCTAGACTATTACATTGGGTAATTTGCATGACTATAGGTGGGCCATATTGAGTGGTACTCCTATCTAGATTTCCCTCCATGGATGGAGGTTGATAGATACCTATGATAAGCATGTAGAGATAGATGGCTCCTTAGATGTAAGTTTGAGGTACGTGAGTTCTTCTACTTCTCTCATGTCACTAGATAGTTCGACATCAGGTAGGACATTCTAGAGCTTCCTACCATCTACCATCACCTCACTTTAGAGAGAGACTTGACATGGCCTAGGGTGACTCCACTAGGTGATGAGGATGATGATTTCTAGGAGTCAGGCTTGACATATGTAGGGACTACACCTGATTATGACACTTGGTGGACTACTAGGGTATGGTGGGGCATGGAGGGCCCCTTGGGTAGGATAGTAGATGACACTATAGTAGAGGGTGCATAGGGTGTAGAGGTTGATCCTCATGATCATTGGGTCCATTAGAGGACTAAGGGTGGATGGGGTGAGGGAGTTATAGAGGAGGCACCTCAGCTGAGGAGGAGGATGACGCTCTTGAGGAGGGTGAGGCACCACCTGATAGTGAGATTGGGTAGCTCAGGGCCTAGGTTGCTAGCCTATAGACTCAGGTAGGCACACTCTAGACTTAGATGCTAGGGAGAGACACTTCCATAGCTACTTTAGAGGCATGGGCTAAGGACCTCTAGGCATAGATCACTATGGTACATACTGAGATCCAGAGGGCTACAGGGTAGTGTATCCTCTTATAGTCATAGTTAGATGCCATGACCGTAGATCATGATTCACTCAGGGCTATGAGGGAGGACCCCTCAGCTTCATAGGTTGCTCTAGTAGCTCCAACTACTCCAACGATTCTAGGAGTACCAATAGGATACCAGGATTTGTAGTGATGGACCCAATGGTAGAGATCAGGAGACTATGAGCTCTAGTGCAGTAGCACATCAGTGATAGATCATCAGATGTTGCATACATCTCTACCTTGAGGGGAGAGATTGAGCTACTTGGGGGTGAGGTTCTTGAGAGGACCATAGCTTTAGGATCTCAGAGGATGTAGACTAGGGAGATAGGCAGTCCTCATCTCGCTCTAGTCATAGGTCACATAGGTCAGAGAGGACCTCAGGTGCCAGCTCTAGACGGACTCATAGGAGGGTGGAGGTGATGGTGGAGCCTCTTAGACTAGGGGTGTAGGCCCTGCTTAGTACAGATATATGCTAGATGCTTTTGTACCATTTTTGAGTGTAAGGTCGAGGACCTACATAGTTGTAGCCTATGGGCATTTTGGACACATGTCGATATACTCTCTATATTTTTTGATACACATACATATATATGATCAGACTTTTGAGACTTATTATATGTGTAGTTTTTATTTGTTTTATGTTTATGAGATGCATATGGATGCAATGTTGATGTTATGTTTATTTTATGCTATATGATGTGATGTATGTATGACATGCACTAGATAGCTATGCGATGTATGATTAGATGCAGTAATATATATGTGTGGATGGTCTACTTATGATGAATGTATATGAATGCAATATTGGATGTTAACTGCATGTTCAATTTATAGTACTTGTATGCATTTACTTTATGATGTTATGACATAATTCATGCCATGTATGTATTGCATAATTTTATGATGATATTTTATTGTAAATGGACATGTATGCTTTAATTACTTAAAACATAATGTATGAATGTAATATGAGTTTGACAATCTAATGGATGACACCACATAATGTATAACAATCATGAACTGTAATTGATATATCTTATTATAAGAATTGATCAATTGGACACCCATATGTGAGATGAAATGATATATTGTTTCTATTCATAAGCTTTTGTAAATTAAAAGAATATGGATAACATAGTCAGTGGTCATTTAAATATCATTTCTGACATCCATCCGGTATCTAACCTATATTATGAATATTTCTAATAAACAAACTCTCATAAAATAAATTGATATTTGATGATTGCAATTTGATTGATTGTTGCTATTTGGGAATTTTTGAGGTTTTCCATGAGACTCAAACACCCTAGTTGACTTATCAAAAGTTGTATACTGACCATACTAGACTTCTGAAACATAAGGCTTTCGCTAGGATAGACCCAACTATTCATTACCCCTATGTGTGCAAATGAGTATATTAGATAAGGCATAAGCATACCCCGATGTCAGGCGGGATTATTTCAGCCCATTGCTAAGATTGGGGATCCTCAAATGTCTATCCAATCCTAGGTTTGGATTTCAGTTGGATTAGACCACTAGGCGATATAGGACACCTGAAGCTAGCTCTTCCACATTCAAACATTGGTCTGCACAAAAGCAATATGCTAATGTATCAGATATATCATCATGCGTAAGGTGTGGTAGTACTGATAATTCCAAGGATTCAAGTTCACTCCCTTCTTTTCTTCAATTTATTGGGATACTTGCTCATATAAAGTGATAAGAATCACTGTTTATTTTGTACTTCTCTTTTAGTGATAAAAACCACTATTTATTTTGTACTTTTCTTTTTTTCTTTGAGCAAGGGATTTGATACTAATTTGATTTTTGTAAATTTGAACTTGATTTGACTTGATTTTTGGGATTTCACTCTAGGATTTGATTCAGGAATTTCTTTTTGGGATTTTGCTTCTTTTGACGTAAGCAAGGGATTCATATGGGTAGGGGAAACTTGTCCTTTTTCCAATTGTCAACATTTCTTGGATCGTCCACATAGGGGGATAAGCAAGATAAACTTTTCACCTCAGGATACCTGGTCCTACTTCGTAGCTTTCATATTTCCCTTGTCCTAATTAGGATTGTTTAATTTGTGAATTAGTGATAGGATTCTGATATGCTAAGTGCTATCAAAACTAGACCTCATCTACAAAAGCAAAGCAAGCTTTCTACCAACTCTTGAGAAGACCTCTAGGTATGGTTGAATGATCGAAAAACCTTAGTATATTCTTCATAGCAATAGGAAGGGTTGTGTTGAAAAACACAATTACTCACAAGGGTGATGAATGAAAATGATAATGCATAGATGCATGATTGAAACACAAACGTGGTGTCATTTGTAATATTGTAAACACAACTTATTCTAAATGCAAGTGCGATGGATGGAAATGCCTAATGCAATGCAAAATGAAATGCATGTGCAAAAATGAAATGCATGCGGTAAATGGAATGCAATGATGCAAATGAAATGCAATGTTTTTGAATTTTTGATATTTTCCAATTTTTTTAGATTTTATAACTTTTTGATTTGACCAAAGGGCTTACAGATGCCTTTGGAGCCTTTTACTGGATGACCAAAGGGCTTACAGATGCCTTTGGAGCCTTTTGATGGTTTTAGGCATAGAACACTTTAATATGAAGGATGTTGAGAGGTTCAGGCTCTTCAACCCCTTCAAGCGATGTTAAGTGATATGTCCTAGGTCCAACCTTCTTAGAGATGATATAAGGACCTAACCAATTAGCCATAAATTTATCTCATAGTTCTAGTGGTAGATTTGAATTTTGTTGGTTCTCTTTCAGCACAAGATCACCAACCTCAAAGTCTCTCAGATGGACTTTGTTATTGTAAGCTCATTTTAGGTACTCTTGATAAATGTAGAGATGCTCAAGAGCATTCATGCGATGTTCATCAAGTAACATCAATTGATCTAGGTGAGCTTGTCATGCAGTGTCATCATCGATGAACTCTTTCAATGTGATGCACAATATTGGAATTTCC
The DNA here is from genome assembly GCA_028583015.1 of Wollemia nobilis. Lineage (NCBI taxonomy): Eukaryota > Viridiplantae > Streptophyta > Pinopsida > Araucariales > Araucariaceae > Wollemia > Wollemia nobilis. The sequence continues at coordinate 12,952 of JAQPPZ010007247.1, read as the reverse complement.
AACTCTAAGGGTATAATGGCCTCAGTGCCATATACTAGTGAAAATGGAGTTGCCCTAGTGGGTGTCCGAATGCTAGTCCTATAAGCCCATAATGCAAGGGGTAACTGGATGTGCCAATATTTGTGGTGCTCTTGTACCATATTTTTCAATATGGATACCACTATCTTGTTTGAAGCCTCAACTTGCCCATTTTCCTATGGATAGTATGGAGTCACAAAACTATGTTTGATCCTATACTTGGATGTCAAAGCCCTCATAGTTTTGTTTTTGAATGATGTTCCATTATCCAAAATTATCTTGGATGGTATCCCAAAATGACTTATGATATTGGTGAGTATGAACTCAGCAATACATGCTCCAGTTGTCATTGTTAATGGGATTGCTTCCACCCACTTAGTAAAATACTCAGTAGCCATAATAATGAATGTATGTCGACCCGATGATGGAGGAGAGATCTTACCGATTAGATCCAAACCCCACTGAGCAAATGGCCAAGCCACTTGAATGGGTTGTAAGGCCTATGATGGCAAGTGTGCAAGATTAGCATGATGCTGACATTTAACGCATTTCTTGACATACACATTGCAATCCTTCTCCATAGTAGGCCAATAATAGCCCATGCGAAGGATGCACTTGATGATAGCCATGCCACTAAAATGGCCACCACACGTACCATCGTGAGCTTGCAAAATTGCCCAAGATGATTCTTGGGGCTCAAGACAATGAAGGAGAACTCCATAATAGCTTCGATGATATAAAATATCTCCTAACAAGACATACTTTGTCACTTTCTATTTAAATGTGTATTTCACGACATGCGATAATCCTTGAGGGATTACACCAAGCTTTAGGAAGTCATGTATCTGTGACATCCAGTTCTGATAAACCTCAACCTCAACTGATAAGACAACATGTTCCCCCTATGGTTTAACATTTGCAAATGTAGACTAGGAAACAACCTTATGGTGAATGGTGGTACCATTCCTCGTAGGACTCTATGAGATCAATGACCCCCAAGGTGCTCTCTTGAGAAAGTCTCTGGCTCTGTAGAACCATTCATGGTTTGGTTCTATATGAATCATGTTGATTGACTCTTTGTTATCCAAAGCTTCATGTTGCACAGTAGAGTGTGACAATATTTTTACATGGATGGTAGTAAAATCGGTAGATAGGATTCTGAGGGATTAAGGATCCCAAATATGCCATAGTGTCTATGAATCTATTTTATGAATGAGGGATTGCCTCGATGTCATACCACTCCAACTGAGCTAGATAAGTATCAACAAGATCTTTGTAGGCCTTCAAGATAGGACACCTACATTGAAAGAGTCCCTTCACTTGGTTGACAATGAGAAGGGAATCACCAAAGATATTTAACCTTTTAATCTTCATGGTGATAGTTGTTTGGAGGCCCAATATTAGGGCTTCGTATTCAGAATTATTGTTAGTGCAAGGAAAGTCTAACTTGAATGACAAGGGCATGGGAGCACCTTGTGGTGTGAACAACACTATTCCTGCACCACCCCCTTGCTCACACTTCGAACCATCAAAGAACAAGGTCATATCAGCTTTGTTATCTGGTTCTTCGGGTTTAGGTGCTTCTGATAATGCAAAAACTACATCATCAGGTAGCTCTATGGTGAGGGGCCTACTATTCTCTAGAGGCACCTCAGCCAGTTGATCAGCTATGACCTATCCCTTAATGGAATTTTGGCTAATGAATTCCAAATCAAATTCTATCAATAGCATGATCCACTTCGTAGTACGTGTATTATGATACGTCTTGCTCATCATATACTACAAAGGATTTTGTTTTGATATGACATACATCGTATGACTTAACATATAATGCCATAATTTCTTTGTAGCGAACACTACTTCTAAACATAACTTTTCCACGTAGGCATATCCTAGCTCGTAACTCACCAAGGTTCGACTAATGTAATATATGGCTTGCTCTTTGTCTTGCACATTCTTTTGGGCTAACATGGTTCCCAATGCAAAATTAGTTGCTGATATATATAGCAAGAATGGTACGTCTGGTCTTGGTGGAGCTAGTACTGGTGGCATCGCTAGGTATTGCTTAATCTCAGCAAAGGCTACTTGATAGTCCTCATCCCAATTGAATGGGACCCCTTGTGTAGCAATCGATTCATGGGTCGACATTTATTTGATAATTGTGTGATAAATCACTTTATGGATGCTACTTTGCCCTACAGGCTTCTTAATTCCTTGATATTCATGGGGGGATGCATTTCTAAAATAGCCTTGACCTTTGTTGGGTCAACTTCGATCCCTCATTTTGAAATGATGAATCCCAAGAGCTTTCCTGAAGTTATACCAAACACGCACTTCTTAGGATTCAACCTGACATTATGCTCTATCAGGTGATCGAAGACCTTCCTCAGGACCTCTGCATGCTCTAAATGCAGCAATGACTTTGCCAATAAGTCATCGATATAATCTTCCAAGATCTTATGCATGTAGTCATGAAAGATATATGTCATAGCCCATTGATATGTAGCACCAACATTCTTAAGGCCGAATGGCATAACCTTATAGCAAAATGTCCCCCATGGCATTATGAATATGGTTTTATGCTGGTCTTCGGGCTTAATCCAAATTTGGTTGTAACCAGAAAAACCATCCATTAAGGAGAGCATTTCATGACCCATAGTTGCATCTACGAGAGCATCTATGTTCGGCAATGGAAATGAATCTTTTGGTGTTGCCCTATTGAGGTCTCTAAAATCCGTACAGATACGGATCCTTCCATCAGGTTTTCCTACAGGCACCATGTTTGATACCCATTCTGGATAGTCGATGGAAATGACAAACTCTACATCCAACAACTTTTGCAATTCATATTTAACCATTAAGGCTACTGTTGGATGCATCTTCCTGAGTTTCTGCTTGATTGGCTTCTTCGAGAGATCTAGCGAAAGGTTATGAGTAACCAATTTTGGATCTAGACCCGACATGTCCTTATAAGTCCAAGCAAAGAGATCAGGTCTCTCTTTTAGTAGAGGGATGAGGTTGGCATGCTCATCAGGAGATAAAATTTCTCCAAATTTAACCTTCCTAGGATTCATGGGATCATCGTTGATATCCACTTCAAAGGTTTCCTCTACTGACATGTGGGATCCCTCCTCAAGCTGGTGAGGCGTAGGGATCAAGTGGATGTCATCTACTGGGTTTATGGGTTCCACATTGGAAGCATCCTCAGCATGATAAACATCATGTGCATAGCCTAGCACAAAATGAAAAGGTTGCAACATTTCTTCATTAGGGAAGAAATCTTCAGGCTCTAGTGGTGAGTCAATATGATCCCAATCAATAGCATCTATATCAAGATACAATGGTTTGGAGGGGTCATTTAGGTTGTGAAGTGGAGTGGTCAAATCAATGGATATCATATTTATGGAATGGATCATGTCTCTAGGACCACATGCATGTGACTCTAAATTTATATAACTTCCATCCCCAAGATGTGGTTCTGGGGGTATGGGGATCTCTGGATCTGGTCTATGGATAGACTCAAAAATAGGATCTCTAGGCTCTAGGAGCTCTCTGAATGTTGGTGGATCAGGGAAGACCATATGATAAATCCTATCCAAGTTAGGAGCTCTTCCTCTGAGGCATGGATGGAGATTGATATCTCTGTACATATCTATTATAGTGTATGGTGCATTACGATGATGTAAGTAGGGAGGCCCCAAGTAGGCTCTCTCTATTTCATCTTCATCATCACTATCATAATGAAAACCCTCACCGCTACCTACTAGAACTAGGAGATCAGGAATATGGGGCCCCATGAAAGCCCACTCTCGATAACTACTATCATCCATGGAGGATTGCTCATCCTCGATGACTATCTCCGAAGGTAATAGATGATGTAAATTAAGAGGGCCCAAGTAAGCCAACTCAGTATCATCCTTAGATTGCTCATTGTTTGAGGACTCATCATCATCATCACTCTCATACATGCAACTCGGTCCACCTATCTCAAATATGGACTCTGCTATATCCTCATCAGAATGATCTTCTGACTTAGAATCTATCTCTATGCTAGCGATATGAACTTGTAGGCCTGTATCATCGGTTACCTCATAGATTTTTTCATCCAAGTTGTCTCTTGGGATCTGCTCTAGACTGGTCTCCACCAAGATGTCTTCGTGATATATCTTAGGTGGTTCTATAGTGATGTAAGACACTAACCGGTTATCCCTTCGAAAGGTAGAGGGATTGGGGTGATAAGGATTGAAGTCGACTTCACCCCCTAGACTGAGGTATAAGTGGTCTAAATATACCATGAGGAGTTCATCCTATCCTCCAATATAATATCCTAACCCGAACCTATCAGTAGGCAACTGATACTATGGTTCATAAGGCCTCCTACGCCCCTGCTCGAATAATCTGAGATCGTAACCATGCCAATGGTAACACTCAAAATATCATAAGGTGTATTCTAGGTTAGAAAGATAATGAACATTCATAGTGAATGGTTCATCATCATCCTCATCCATGGAAGTGCGAGATGCAAGCTGGTCGAGCCCTCCATAAATAAAATTGGTTTGGTTAGGAGGTACCCTAGTGGTACCACCATCCCTATGGGAAGGTGATGGGCTTGTGGTCGGCCCATGTCCTGTGTAGTCTCGATGATCAGTGTAAATATCACATTCTACATAATATATTCCCCTAATCTAAGATTAACCAAATGAATGGTCACCTATGGTGCAGATGACCCTATTGAAGATGTAGGTGAAGCAGGTTGAGGTGCCTCTTCGACTTCTCCTTGAGCATCCTCTACTTCCATGGGAGTAGGGACCTCGATGACAACTAGTTTGGGTGCTTGCTTTATCTCTTTTTCCCATATTTACCTTTAGCTTCTTATCATCTTGATGCATTATGGATGTAGATGGTTTAGTAGAAGTAATTATCATGTGCTCCGATCATTGAGATATAGATATTGTAGGTTTGGCACACACTTCTTTCATTTTACCTCTTGGATCTTTGATCGATGACACTGGTCGTATGTCTAGGTGCATTGAGGGGAGCATGAAGTCCCCTAGAAAATCTTCTAAATTCATGTATTTGAATGGTTCTTCATCTGAAGGCACCATGTGAACCTATCCCTCATGCATGTATTTGATACATTGATGGAGAATGGAAGGGACACAATACATTTCTCTTATCCAAGGCCATCCTAGAAGTATATTATATTACATAGCACCTTCAATCACATGACACATCATCGGGATGGTCTTCAGTCCCACCTGAATGGGTAAGACTATAGTGCCGATAGTTGAGCATAATGCATCGTTAAAAGCTCTCAACGTGAAGGTAGAAGGTATGATATGCATCTTTGGTAACTTCAGGTATGTCAATGCCTTGGTCATGATTATATTGATTGATGATCTCGTATCAATCAAAACCCTCTTGAAAGGTTTGTGGTTTACACATGCAATGATATGAAGTGGTGGGTCCATCATGATAGTGGAAACCATCTTGATTTCATGATCATAAAATTGTATAATCGGTTCTTGACACTATTGCACGTGTCCCACAAAGTGTGTGAATACTTCAAGATCCTAGGACTACACTTCTATGGACCTTAGAATATCCATAAGCATCTCCCTATGCTTGGGGGACTATTGAATCAACTCATAAATAGACAACTTTGTTGGAGTCATCTATAGGTTTTGAACTAACCTACTTCTGATTGTCACCATCGGTCTAGTTGGTGGGCCTGGCACATTTTAGGCTGGCCTTGGAGGAGGCACAACTTGGACTCTAATGGGCAATGGAGGTTGATTTGGTCTTTCATACCTCGCATGTCTTGTGATGACATTGACCATTCCGATGAACCCATGGGTTGGTGGTTCGATGCATACTTGATTGACTTAGCCAAAATTGTTCCTTGGTACCTCATGGTTGGGTAGAGGATTCTTGTAAATCCCCATATTCTGATTGTCAGGTGCTTGTGGGTTGTCCACAATAAGCGTACCTCTTTCGATCATATTTTGCACTAAATGTTTGAATGACCAACATACCTCTATGTCATGGCCTTTCATTTGATGAAATATGCAATATTGATCATCCTTATACCCCTTAGGCTTGGGTTGATTAGGGTCCACTAGTTTGATTTCTGGTAAGTTTATTGCCTTTGCCTCACATAATTGATGGAAAATCAATGTCAATAATTCTGATAATTGAGTGAATATGTGAGGAGGGTATATTTATTTATCCTTACCCTTCTGGTTGTTGTTGCACTGCTCATACTACGTAGGAGGAGGTTGGGCTTGATAATTTCATTGTTGTTGCCCCTTATCCCCTTTCTAAAGGTTTAAAACCACCTGATTAATATGGGTCAGCTTGGCCTATTGTTTCTCAGTGCTCTTCTTGTTCCATTCCTTCTTGTTCCTGAGTTTCAAGTTACCCTCCTGTAACTTGATATCCTCTATCACTTTGGCTTGCACCAAAGCCTCCTCGAAGGTCTGATATTGTTACAACTATAATAATAATGAAATGTGCTTTGCATAACTTTTTATAAACATTCAAGTTAATTCAGAAGTAGGGATGGAGAATGGTAGCTTTACCATCATATTTCTCCATAATTTCCCATAATCCATAATTGGCTCATCATCATGTTGCATTAAAGTAGCTATATCGGATAGGTTCACCTTTTTCTTGATGCCAAAGGAGAAGCATTCAAGAAATGCATCAACCAGTTGCTCAAAACTGGTGATGTTGTGCCTCTTGAGTTGATTAAACCACTCCTAGGCTGGGCTTGAGAGGGTTGTAATGAAGGTCCATAGGAGCAAGGCATCATTGCTTTCGATCTAAAAGCACATGTCTAGAAAACTCGTAACATGCTCCTGAGCATCCTCCTCTCCTTTAAAATTTTCTAGCCTAGGCATCTCAAAATGCTCAGGATAGGCTAAAATAGGCACTGATGGGCATAAAGGTTCATTATGAATCTTGTTCAAGGTAGGCTTTTGATAAGTCATCCCTTGCTTCTCGATAGCTCTGACCTTTTCTACCAAGGCCTTATAGGCCTACGAAGATAGGAACTCCTCTTCTCTGGATTGCCTTGGAGGCACCTTTGGAGGCATGTTCCTCTTCGGTCGAGGTGGAGGACTAGGCTCATCATCCACTTTGACTTGGGATATTTTAGGATATTCTTGATCTAATTCCTCTCCCACTTCTTCTTCATACTACCTATGCCCATGATATTTGGATGTAGGGCACTGATCTCTATGTTGGGTCGTATGGTGAGTATGGGTGTCTATATGGTCAGGGTGGAACTCTAGGCTATGAAGTAGCTCACCTATCAATGCTCTCCCTGTACTCACTATGGGGAGGTAAACTAACACTAGCCAATCGGTCCTCCCTCTCAACATGCTCCTTTTGATCAAGGATGCATTGCTCATGCATGCATTGTTCATATAAGCATTGTCTTATGAACCTTTGCCTCTGAGTGTTCTCATTTTTGAGGTATTTCTACTCTACATGAACATCCTCCAATTGGTCTTGGAGAATCTGACATCTCTGCTCTAACACTAGCTTGTGAGATCTATCTATGTGATCAGTCGTATGAGGCCTCTGGTGTGTGTGCTCTATTCGAGCGGCTTTGTGAGTGTGTCCTCCAATGGACTGATCTACTACGCTCTTGCCCTTGTCTATGAAGATGACATTTGCATTCAGTGGTCACCTATACTCTGTGCCCACATGGGATGTAGGGGTATGCATATCATGAGAATATTTGGAGCACTCTCTAGGTTCTCTGATGGTCCTAATGGTACTACCACTATGCACGCTCATAGAATGAGAAGGTATAGGAGTAGGCTTATAACCTAGCTATCCTAAGACTTTGTCTAGACCATCTAACTATCTACTATGCCATGGCTCATGAGGTGGTGTACCATTTACTCCCACTTTAGACATGTCTATGGTGATCTTACAAGGTTCACCTCTATGGGGAGTTTGCATGGGTCTACGCTCGAAAGCGTCCCCCTCTGTTTACCCTTGAATGGGTGGATCTCAGACTTGTCTATACTCAGATGGTGGGGGCTTTGAGCCTCCCTTAGCTATAGGTCGAAGGGGTACCAATATGGATCCCTCTATGACATACTCTTTAGTAGATCCCATGGAACCATGTGGAATGTGGTCATGGTAAATGCTAACCTATTTAGGACCCCCATGTTGGGAAGCCCCATGCTCTGATCTATGTCTCGAGGAGTGTCTAGTGGTTCCTCTAATCGGGGTATTCTCAATAGGATCCTCATGCATAGAATTATCCCCTCTAATACTCATTGAATGATGTTTAGGAGGATTTTATGGTTGAGGGCTCTACGCATCTTGATGTGCATTGGGTGGAGCTTCGGCCTCGACCTCGGGTCTATGCTTGGATCGGCCTCTCCGTGTACGTACCATGATATTATATTATCTCGTATGTAAGTTTTAAGGCAAAAAAAGCAAACAATAATGATTATCTCTTTTAAATTTTTGTTTGTGAGCCCTAAACTATTTTGATGTGTTTTGAGATTTGTTGTATCATAAAGTAACTCTCATCATGTTTTCAATATGTTGATGATATACTCAATTGTTAAAGGGCTTTCACCTGTATACTCATAGCTCGACAACCTGGAAATGAACTCTAGGCCATGTAATCCCACCTATAATGTGTGGTAATGAAGTCCACACATGGTCAGGGAGCATAGGTCCTCTTGATCCTCACCCTATTCACCCGTAGTCAGCTATATACCTCTCCGAAGAGAGATATATGCAAATTTTCCATGGGCTATGATGGCATCTTGGATCCGGTATTGGTCTAGTAACAAAAGGATCGAGGGAGTTGGGCCAATGGATGGAAATCACTACCACCATCATTGAACCCTACTAGTGGTTGGATGTGACTTCCAACTCACTAGCATTTAAAGTGTGTCATGGTGTGTGTGGTTCTTTTTACTTTGCATGAAATAAAAATGCATAAAACAACACTCAAATGATTTTGCTACATGCTTTTCAAAAGAACGTTTCACTTTAAAAGAATGCACGACTATGCTATATGATTTTTTAGAGAATGCAATTATCTATGAAGGAATGGCCACTGATTGGGCCTCAAGCATGCAAACTCTAAAACATGAAATGTCCTAGACCATTGGAGACTAGGGTGGACTACAATCAGAGATCCGCTATTCCTAGCAACGACTAGTAGAAAACTAAAAAAGCATCTAAGATTTCCCCATTTTACTTTTTGCTATGTTTTCTAATTAACATAACATCTATTGCATTCTACTTCTATAAAAACATAGATAGAAAATTACAGAGAGAGAAAAATGCTCCTACCTCAGATCCAAGTCTGATGAAGGTGTCTGATATCTGCTTTTTCTTCTCTGTTGATCACATCTATCAGGCATGGCTGCAACTATTGCCCATGGGTGTCAGCCATAGTGACAACTATTAACCATGGCTATCAACCATGGCTAAGCCCTAACATCAAAAAATAGAGTAAGTTAGATTTTAAATCACTTAAATTGTGGAGTTCCATCGTGATCACCTTCTGTAGCAATCCAGGATGCATACACCTAAGCTAATAATAATTGAAAATCAACATAAAGCATGAAAGATAGACAAATTTGCAAATGAACATAAATAAGGGTTTCCTTTATTAAATTTCCATTGAAACTCGATTACAAATCCATCCCTCTTAGGGATACCCAATGTGATACAATTATTACAATCAAGAAAAGTCCCCATGCAAGGGTAGGTGTAATTCATAAGCTTCCTAGGTTGACATGAACTGCTCTAAGGCAAATGTAGCCTTCTTCTCCATGATTAGAGGCATTTGTTGCTTTGAATGTCAAGACCCTATTAACCCTATATTCAAGAAACAACAAGAAGCAATTAGAAGCAAAGGAGGCCTCTCTTGATGAGGCTTTTAAAGGAAATTATACAAAATATTATCATGAAAGCTTGAAATCAAGAAAGTACATAAAGCATAGAAATCTACTCTAAACATGATAATTGACCATCAAGAAATGTAAAGGAAGCATAGATCAATCCATCTAATATCCTAATTAAACCATTGAAAGCATGAAAACATGAAAAGTAGCAACTATTGTCCTAATTGTTTAAATGACAAAATGCAAGGAAAGAGAGCTTTAAACTATGATTCTACCACACAATTGTCTCTAATAAAGTAAATCTAGATCAAATGTATCTAATCTAAAGCAACTAAAATGTAAACTACTGCTAAAACCAAGCTAAATTGAGGATTAAACCTTGACCATGGGTCTGTCGCACGGTTGGCACTATTAGCCATGGCTGATAGTCATGGTTGAGCTAGAAATGAACTTGCTCTCCAAATCAAGGCTTGATTCCTCAATTCACTTTGATGAATTGATGATCAAGGGTCACCATGATGTCCTCTGATAGATTTGGTGGTTGAATTGCTCAGATCGGTGATGGAATGGGCTCAATTGCGTTTCTTGATTCCTCCTAGCCCTCCATAGCCTTCTTGGTTCCAAATGCCATTTGATCTCCAATTGGGCAGCAAAAGTGTTCCTCTCAATGTATGCAAGTGAGTATGCAATTCGACAGGGCTTCGCTGCTCTTCAACTCAAGATTCATCTCTCTTATTTCCCAATTTAGAGGGGGTTCTTATAGCATTTGAGTAGGCCATGTCTTAGCTTCATGGAGAAGCCAAGATCAAGAAAGGGCAGTTGAGGCAGTTGGAGGGAAGTTTCTGGAACTTTCCACTCTCAAACCGCTCTGATCTGCAACCAATTGGCCGTTGAAACCGATTTTGGGTCGGCCAAGGTCCAACTAATTTTTGAGGCTAGCCATGGCTCTGAGGCATGGTCAGCTCTATTAACCATGGGTGTCAGCCACGGCCAACACTGATTAGGCCAAACTACCTAAATGAGTGGTTAGAACCACTGCTATACCTTGGAATCTATCCAAGATCTTCCATATGGTCTTCTAGCATGTCCCATATGAGTAGTCACCTCGACATGACGCGTTTTAGGTGTCTACAAATACCACAAATCTTTGTTTCTATTTTGCTTTTTTGTCCTTTATTTATGCTTTCTATGTAATATTTAAGTGGATGGATTATTTCTATTCATTTTCTTAAAATATTGTGAATTCAAACATGGTATGGAGCAACATCACTTGGTTATGTAAAAAAAATGGAGCCACAAATCCTTCTTCTAGTCTTTAGAGCAAATTATTCATCAAAACCCCATTATTTTTTTTGTAATAAGAGGTAGAGTGGAATTATTACTCTTTGGATATTTGGTCACTCTTATGGTCTTATGCAAATTTGAATTGAAACTCATGTGTAGTTTTTTTTAAATTAAAATTTCCACAATTTGAATTCATACACATTGTTTTGGTGCCCTTATATAATGGTTGGTATCAACCTTCTTCATAAAGAAGGCTTGCATGGCATACTAATAAAAAGGGCCACTGAAGTGGCTAATTGGCTACATGTAAGTTGTTTGAAGAAGAATTGTCTTGGGTTTAAAACTTGTTTCTACGTTTAATCTTTGAAATGGTAAAATAAATCCCGTACTAAAACATGTTCATGCAATATCGATGCAATGACAATCTAGTTAAAGGGGTCCTACTTTGTGCATTCTAGGAAGGACATCATGCTTTCAAACCTTGTGCTCTTCTATTTTGTAAAGCAAAGCTAATGTTGGCTAGGATAAATGGTCATTTTTATGAATATGATAGTATTTTCAAATCATTGTAAATCAGCGCCATGTTGGACAGCAAGAAAGTGTTAGCAACATGAGTATAGGACATCGATTCTCTATTTTGTTTTGCACATGAGATAAGAATTACATTATATTTTTAATGGGATTTGTTCCCTTAACCTCATCATAGGATCTAGGTGCTTGATAAGTAGGGCTATCTTAGAACCTAATTGATCTAACTTTAATTCCTTTCAAGTGCACTTACAGTCTTTGATAGATGACATGGACATTTTTGGTTGACTTGGCACCCTTGAATGCCACATAAGCATTATTTTACTATATATTTTTGTTGGAACAATTAAGAGAGGACAAGTGTCAAATTTACAATGTGCTCATGGAGCCTATGTGGCAAAAAATAGTGGTCATCATTACTGAATGAATGGGTGACACATGCAGGCTACAATTTGGTGTTGTTTCCCTAAGGATTGACAATTTAATGTTTCAAATTTTGAGGGTTATTAGGAAAAACTTTTGGAGTAAATAAAAAAGTGTTTTGAGACTCTCATTTTTCAAATTACATGATTTTTTGAGCTCTATATATTGGTAATATTAGTTTACAACCTATTCTAATGTTTGGGGCTAAGTTGTGTGGAATACTCCTCAATCCCTATTACCCTATTTTAAAAGGGTAAATTCATATTTGTCTATGCCATTAAAATATTTGGTTGGAGTTTTGGGAGACATAGATGGATTTATAATAGTTGCAATAGATTTTGAGTCTTTTAGAGTCTTGCAAGAAAAAGATTTAGGATGTGCTTTAGTAATCCCTCTTTGTCATGAAAATATAATCTTTCATAATCTCTTTCTTCTTATATTTCTTGTCTAGGTACTCTTGGAAGTTTGTTATAACTCTTATTTTAAGCAAGTTCATGTAAAGACTCTTTTGGTGACTAAAATCTAGCAGCCCAAGGGCAAGAGGAAGTCATCAAATAGGATGATGAATGTTGTAAGTGGAAAAGTTATGCCCTCAAGACATACCTTGTGTGACTATGGAATATTGAAGGAGCTTATACTTAAATTAGGTGGTATTCTTGAATTCTCTTCTTTATTTGAAATACTAGTGAAAGTGTTGTTTGAATGTGTGGAGGAATGTCTAATAGTGGCATTGGTGGCTATGACCTAGCCTAAGGAGATTATTGTGCAAGAAATATTTTTTTATTAGGAGATTTTAGATGATGTGGGGG
>JAQPPZ010007245.1:0-92942 GCA_028583015.1 Wollemia nobilis | reverse complement strand
GGACTACTGTGAAGAGGATCTTTAGATACTTGTGTGGAACTTCAAATTATGCTATCTATTACCAAGGAAAATTTGGAGATAGTAATATTGTAAATCTACAAGGTTTTATGGATGCTAACTAGGCTATATATCTTGACAAGAGAATATCCATGAGTGCTTATGTGTTTAAACTATTTGGAGGGGTAGTAAGTTGGATGAGTAAAAAATAATCAGTGGTTGCTTTATCTACAATAGAGATGAAGTACATTACAACAACTCATGCTTGTAAAGAAGTAGTGTGGCTATAGAGGTTGTGCTCAACATTTGGTCTTAAGAAAAAGGCTATGAGAATTGACAATGATAGTCAAAGTGTAATATTTTTGACCAACAATCATGGTTTTCATGATCGGTCAAAATATATGTTAGATGTATTGAGTTGTCATTGATGTCAAAGGAATATATTGTGAGTTGTCAATATTATCAAAAGGAGTTTGAGCAAATAAAATGGTGATGATGATGTATACTTTAATATTTAAATTAATATTTAAATATTAGAGTAATGTTTTAAAATTGGGATGTATTTAAATCAAAGGATTTAAATATATGTTTAAAAAGGTGGGATGTATTTAAATCAAAGGATTTAAATTAATATTTTAATAATGGGATGTATTTAACTCAAAGGAATTAAATATATTGAAATATTGAAAAGGGCCAACCCTAATATTGAGATTAAATATTATGCTTCATATATATATGGTTCTAACATTATGGTTGATATGATTTTTTTGTAGTGCATTCATGTTGATTCGAAGAAAGTGTGAGAATAGATATTTGCATTTAAAGTGTGTGCCTTCGATTGATACAGCTTTCGTTCATATTCATCTGCATTTGGAGAATGAGAGAGTTTGTAAAGTGTGACTTTGTTTGAAAGGGAGAGGATTGGTTCACATGTCATCATTTGTGTTTGAAGAGAGTGAATTTAGAGAAGTGTGATTTCATTTGAGAGAGATTTCATTCACATTGAGTGCCTTCACTTTAGTTTAAGAGAGAGAGCTTTCATTCATAGTAAGCATATTCATTTGAATTGAAAGGATAAGAGTATTCACTTGCATTCGAAGGAGAAACCATGTCCAACAGAGGTGATTGAAGATCTACCAAATCAAATCAAATAAGAGCATCACAATACATGATATTGAAGTGGCAGTGTATATTTTCTTTTCATGGTAGAGTACTGTCATCAGAATAAAAAAGATGAGTTTAGTTGTTACTATGTGACTAAGTTAGGAAGACATCAAGCTTGAGAATAAAGAACCACAACAATATTTTGATCGTAAAAATGAGGGAGAGCCACCCAGGAAGTAAAGAATTGAAATGTTTCATGCAATGTGATTGAGCTTCCCTACGAACATTATAAGAGTGCAATGTGCTAGGGTTTTCTCATGAACGGATTAAGAGTACAATGTATTTGGGATTCCACATGAAAAGCATAAGAGTGCAATGTGCTAGGGTTTCCAAACATATGGTGCAAAGAGTGTAGTGTGTTTGGGCTTCCACATGGAAAGCGTAAGAGTGTAGTGTTCTAGGTTTTCCACATAGATGGTGCAAAGAGTGTAGGGTGTTTGGTATTCCATACAGAAAGCATAAAAGTGCAGTGTGCTAAGGTTTCCACACATATGGAGCAAAGAGTACAGTGTGTTTGGGCTTCCACATGAAAAATGTAAGAGTGTAGTGTGCTATAGTTTCACATAAATGGTGCAAAGAGTGCAGTGTTATCGAGATTACCTGCAGATAGTTTAAGAGAGCAGTGTGGTCTCCTCACAAAAAGCAAATAATTGGACTCATATTTTCATGTGCGCTATCCCAGCAAGACAAGAGTACATGTGGCAAAGAATTAGCACCATGGAAACAAGTGAGTGATCTATAGCTATGTGGAGTTAGAAATCCTTCAACTTCAACAAGAAGACAATCAAACAAAGAGAAAATAAATAAAACCATAAGAAATATTTTTGCCTTCATAAGTATTATTAAGTTTCTCTCAAAAGGAGAAATAAGGGTTTGAAATATTTTTATTTAATATTTAAATCAAAAGGGAAATATAGAGTTGATATGCATTATATTTTTTGAGATAAATTTGAAATGCATAATCTTGTTTGAGATAGGTTGTAAATACATTGAAGTACACCATTATCATTGAAGATAGTTTTTGAGATGCATTATTATTGAAGATAGATTTTGAGATGCATCATCATTGTTGAAAATAGATTTGGAAGCACATTGTATATTATTCATGATTGATTTTATTAGTAGATGAGAAGGACATATTTGGGCATAGTTATTGGTTTTGAAGTGAAGGTGAAAATCAGCAATTACTAGTTCAATTATCAAGTGCTAGACTAGATCTACCTTTTAAATGTAATAAATGGGAGACACGTAAATGTGAAGAACATATTGGGCATTTTTTTAGTGCATATCATTTACTATATGTTCATGAAGATAAGAGAATTTTGAGTAGAATATATCTGAATTGCTCTAGTTGAGAAAAGCACATTAAAGAATAGATAAAGCACTTGATGACATCATTATGCAATATTTGAGAATAGATGAACATTATTTGTATGCAATATTTGGAAAATATATGAGCAAGTTTTAGAATAGATTTATGAACAAATTTGAGCAGGTTGAGTAGGATCGATGAGAATATTTGAGCAGGTTTTTATGAGCAGGTTATGGAGTTGTTTTGAGTTAAGTTGAAGACAGAGTTTGAGAAAATTTGAATATAGATTTTGATAAGAGTTATGGAGTGGTCTACAAAACCAGAACAGAGTGGAGTGGTGTCCATAGAACTTGAGAGGGGATTGGTATCTCCTATGGATAGAGGTCCATGAACCAGAATAGAGGGGATTGGTGTCTCCTATGGATAGAGTTCCATGAACCAAAACAAATGGGATTAGTGTCTCCTATGGATAGAGGTACATGAACTAGAACAGATGGCATTGGTGTCTCCTATGGATAAATGTCAACAAAATAGAGCAGAGAGTATTAGTGTCTCCTGTGGATAGAGGTCCATGAACCAGAGTAGAGGGGATTGGTGTCTCCTTTGGATAGAAGTCCATAAATCATAGTAGAGGGGATTGTTGTCTCCTATGGATAGAGGTCTATGAACTAGAGTAAGAGGGGATTGGTATGTCCAGTGGATAGAGGTCCACAAACATTGTAATAGAAAATTGGTTCCCAAGAAATTTATTGATAAAATTAAAAGAAATATTTTCTCTATAGATGTAGCCCACATTGGGTGAACCACATTAAACCTGTGTCTCTTATGTGTGTGGTGTTTTGTGCATTATTTCATTTACTACATTGATATAATTGTTGTTATCATTTGGATTGAACAGTGAAAAGTTGTATCTTATACTATTCACCCCCCTATGAGTATAAGAACAGTGAAAAGTTTTATCTTATACTATTCACCCCCCTATGAGTATAAGCTTGTGTTCTTTAATTAGTATCAAAGCAGGTACCTTTGTGAGAGTCTAACATATTGAAGGAAGATCTTACAGGAACACAAATGGTTTTCATCAAACAGGGCATCATTGTTTGATGGGATTAACTTTTTTTTGGAGCATAAGGATGAAGACTTATTTGATGGCACATGGATATGATATATGGAAATCCATTGAGAATGGGTTCACTCCACCTGCAACTTCACCCACAGATGCAAATGGTAAGAAACCATATGAAAAAAATACCAAGGCAATGAATGTAATCTTGAGTGGTTTATGTGAATCAAAATTTGTAAAGTTCATGCAATACACTTCAACAAAAGAAATATGGGATAAATTATAGATAACATATGAAGGAGATGATAAGGTGAATATGGCAAAACTTCAGAACCATAGGAGAAATTTTGAAGACTTCAAAATGAAATATGATGAAGATATTTCTAGGTATCTACTTTGTGTTGATGAGGTTGTCAACACAATTCGTGGACTCATAGAAAGTATTGAAGACTTCAATATTGTTCAAAAAATCTTGAGGTCACTTCCCATTAGATTTGATGTAAAATTTTTAGCAATTGAGGAAATGAAGGATCTCAAAAATTTGAGCATGGATGAGCTACATGGTATTCTCATAGCCTATGAGATGAGGATAGAGAAAGATCAAACATCAAAAAGAGAGGCAATATTCAAAGCTTCAAAAAGGGAAAATAATAAAGAACCAAAATCAAGTGATGAATCAAGTAGTGAAGAAGAGGCTAACTTTGTGAGAAGAAATAATAAGGGTCCAAGAAAACACAAAATATGCAGATTGTGAAATATTTTATTTGTGGTAACATTCGTCACTATGCAACTAGTTGTCCACAAAATGGTGGTAGTAGCAGCGAAGAAGAAGAGGATTACAATAAAAATAAGGGAAGAAAATTTTATTATAAAAAGAAAAACAGGCATGGTCAAGGCAAGCATGAGAAGATCTTTCAAAGGCACAAGAAGAGTTTTTATGTTGAAGAAGCAAGCAGTAGTTCAAGTGACAGTGATGAAAGTATCTTGGATAGTGAAAATAAATTTTATTTTTGGCCATAGAATAGAATGAATATGCTCCTATTATTGAATACCAAGAAGAAGAGAAAATTTCAGAACATGAAGAGGAAGCCACAATTGATATGGAAGAGGAACTTGTTTTTTATCTTGAAGATTTGAAAATGGAGAACTTAATATTAAAGGCTCAAGTATAAGAGGATGATAAAACAAAGGCAAAGCTTCTACTAAATCTCACTAACTTAAAATTTAAGGTTTAAGATACAAGGAAAGTTGAAGAAGGTACGACTAAATAGTTAAAGGTAAAAGAGCTAGAATGTGAAAGACTAGAACATGAAGCTAACATTCTAAGGAAGAGACTTGAAAAATTTAATAATAAGATATATCAGTTTAGGAAAAGCTCAAAATATTTGGATGATATTATCAAAACACAAAGATCTCCATTTATGAGGATTGGACTTGGCGTTGAGGAAAGTCAAGAAGTACAAAAAGAGGAGTCAAGATCAAAATAAATAGAAGCATCAAAGAAGTTATATCAAGAATAATCTAAGACCTGTACTGAATATTTGAGAAGTGTAAACATCAATGGAAAAGAAAACAATGCACCATCAAGGAACATGGATCATCACAAAAAAAGCAATGAGATAACCATGCGACCATATCCTCCAAGGCAAGATGAATATTTCTTCCAAGGTTATTGTTTCTCATGTAATCATTTTGGTCACAAAGCTATACATTGCAGGGTTCATGATAAGAATGATTTTGGCTTCACCAAGAGGAACTTCAATTCATTTGCACCTTTCAAGGACTACAACATCATGTTTTTCAATTACAATAATTTTGGGCATAAAGATAGATGGTGTAGAACAGTGTTCCCAAAACTTCAAAAGACAGGCAATAAAAAGGATGCTCAAAATTATCAAAGAGGTATGATCTCCAAATTTTAAAGAAATAAAATGAAACAAGAAGAGGATAATGAATAGAAATAAAGAGCCCTGATAAACTAAAATAGAAAATAAGTAATAACAGAATCAAAAGAAGATAGTAGATTCACACATTACACAATATTTATCCTGGAAACCCTCAACCAAGAAAAAACTAGCACAATATTATCTTATTATTGCATTAACTTGAGCATCTCCAATACAATAATATTCTCCATCTGTATCTCACTCAAATCCTAATGCAAGTGCAATATTTATAACAAAGGCACATGCACGGATTTTACAATATCATGGGTGAAAATACAAGGGTTCAAATATAGTAACCCTAAAAGCCCATATGGGTCTAAATATAACTTAAAAAATCCTAAAAATTTGGTTGAGGCCTGCTATCCTCGAACCCATGCTTTTTTGAGGGATACTACCCCTGAACCCCTATTCAGGGCTAGACCCGACCTGAAACCTAACGAGTATATCATACACAATGTCCAATACCTTTTAGTGTTAAACCCACTAGTATAACATGGAAAATATTTAAAATATTTCCAACAAAGCATATTAATTTGGTAGTTTCACTCTCATCCCATAATTAATCACCTAAATAAAAGTATGTGGTGAGGGGGTTGTTCTAAGTGTCTTATTTTTAGTCCCAAGCAGCCCTTTTCCATTGATGTCAAAGGGGAAGAATTCAGTGAGGGGGAGCAGCTTGTCAGGGGGAGCAGATTCAGAATCCATTTGCAATAAAAGAAAATGTTTAGTAGGGTTGCCATCAATGACAAAGGGGGAGATTGTTAGACATATTGAGTTGTCATTGATGTCAAAGGAAGATATTGTGAGTTGTCAATATTATCAAAAGGAGTTTGAGCAAATAAAATGGTGATGATGATGTATACTTTAATATTTAAATATTAGAGTAATGTTTTAAAAGTGGGATGTATTTAAATCAAAGGATTTAAATATATGTTTAAAAATGTGGGATGTATTTAAATCAAAGGATTTAATTATATTAAAATATTGAAAAGGGTGACCCTAATGTTGAGATTAAATATTATGCTTCATATATATGGTTCTATCATTATGGTTGAGATGATTTTTTTGTAGTACCTGCATGTTGCTTCGAATAAAGTGTGAGAATAGATGTTCGCATTCAAAGTGTGTGCCTTCACTTGAGAGAGCTTTCGTTCATCTTCGTCTGCATTTGGAGAATGAGAGAATTTGGAGAATGTGCCTTCTCTTAAGAGAGCTTTTGCTCATCTTCGTCTATTTTTGGAGAATGAGAGAGTTCAAAAAGTGTGCCTTCGTTTGAAAGGGAGAGGATTGGTTTGCATGTCATCATTTGCATTCAAAGAGAGAATGAATTCGAAGAAGTGTGATTTCGTTTGAGAGAGATTTCATTCATAGTGAGTGCCTTAACTTTCATTTGAGAGAGAGCTTTTGTTCATAGTAAGCATCTTCATTTGCATTGAAAGGATAAGAGTATTCACTTGCATTCAAAGGAGAAACCATGTCCAATAGAGGTGATTGAAGATCTACCAAATTAAATCAAATAAGAGCATCACAATACATGGCATTGAATTGGTAGTGTACATTTTCTTTTCATGGTAGAGTACTATCATCATAATCAAAAAGATGATTTGAGCTGGTACTATGTGACTAAGGTAGGAATATGTCAAGATTGAGAATAAAGAACCACAATGATGTTTTTATCATAGAAATAAGGGAGAGCCACCCATGAAATAGAGAATTAAAATGTTTCATGCAGTGTGATTGAGCTTCCCTATGAATGACGTAAGAGTACAGTGTACTAGGGTTTTCTCATGAATGGAGAAAGAGTACAGTGTGTTTGGGCTTCCACACAAAAAGTGTAAGAATGCAGTGTGCCAGGGTTTCCACACAAATAATGTAAATATTACAGTGTGTTTAGGCTTCCACACAAAAATCATAAGAGTACAATGTGCTAGGATTTCCATACAGATGGTGCAAAGAGTACAGTGTGTTTGGGATTTCACATAAAAATTGTAAGTGTAGTGTGCTAGGGTTTCCACACAGATGGCACAAAGAGTGCAGTGTATTTGGGCTTCCACATGGAAAATGTAAGAGTATAGTGTGCTAGAGTTTCACATAGATAGTGCAAAGAGTGTAGTGTGCTCAGGATTGCATGTGGACAATATAAGAGAGCAGTGTCATCTCCTCATGGAAAGCGAAGAAGTGGATTCAAAATTTTTTGTATGTGCTACCCTAGCAAGACAGGAGTACATGTGGCAAAGAGTTAGCACTAGGGCAGCAAGTGAGTGATCTATAGCTGTGTGGAGTTGGAAAGCCTTCAACTTCAATAGGAAGACAATCAAACAAAGAGCAAATGAATAAAAATATAAGAAATCATTTTTGCCTTCATAAGTATTATTACATTTGTCTCAAAAGGAGAAATAAGGGTTTGAAATATTTTGATTTAATATTTAAATAAAAAAGAAAAATATAGAGTTGAGATGCATTATCTTTGTTGAGATAAATTTGAAATGCATAATCTTGTTTAAGATAGATTGGAAATACATTGAGGCACATCATTATCATTGAATATAGTTTTTGAGATGCAATATTATTGAAGATAGATTTTGAGATGCATCATCATTGTTGAAAATAGATTTGGAAGAACATTGTGTATTGTTCATGATTGATTTTATGAGTATATGAGAAGGAAAAATTTGGGCATAGTGATTGGTTTTGAAATGAAGGTAAAAGTCAACAATTACCAGGTCAATTATCAAGTGCTAGACTAGAGATACCTTTAAAATGTAATAAATGGGAGACATGTAAATGTGAAAAACATATTGGGCATTTGTTTAGTGCATATCATTTACTATATGTTCATGAAGATAAGAGAATTATAGGTAGAATATGTCTGAATTGCTCTAGTTGAGGAAAGCACATTGAATAATAGATAAAGCACTTGATGACATCATTATGCAAGATTTGGAAATAGATGAGCATTATTTGTATGTAATATTTAGGAAATATATGAGCAAGTTTGGGAACAGTATTATGAATAGATTTGAGCAGGTTGAGCAAGATCAGTGAGCAGATTTGAGCAGGTTGAGCAAGATCAGTGAGCAGATTTGAGCAGGTTGAGCAAGATCAGTGAGCAGATTTGAGCAGGTTGAGCAAGATCAGTGAGCAGATTTGAGCAGGTTTTTATGAGTAGGTTATGGAGTTGTTTTGAGCTGAGTTGAAGATAGAGTTTGAGTAAAGTTGAAGATAGAGTTTGAGCAGAGTTGTGGAGTAGTGTCCACAAAACCAAAAAAGAGTGGAGTGGTATCCAAAAAACTTGAGAGGATATTGGTATCTCCTATGGATAGAGGTCCATGAACTAGAACAAATGGGATTGGTGTCTCCTATGGATACAGTTCCATGAACTAAAATAGATGGGATTGGTGTCTCCTATGGATAGAGGTCCATGAATCATAACAAAGGGGATTGGTGTCTCTTGTGGATAGATATCCACAAACAAGAGTAGAGGGGATTGGCGTCTCTTGTGGATAGAGGTACACAAACCAGAGCAAAGGGGATTGGTGTCTTCTGTGGATAGAGGTCCATGAACCAGAGTAGAGGGGATTGGTTTCTCCTATGGATAGAGGTCCATGAACTAGAGCAAGAGGGGATTATTATCTCTTGTGGATAGAGGTCCACAAACATTGTAATAGGGAATTGGTTCCTAAGAAATTTGTTGAGAAAATTATAAGAAATATTTTCTCCGTGGATGTAGCCAACATTGGGTGAACCACATTAAATATGTGTCTCTTATGTGTGTGGTGATTTGTACATTTTTTCATTTACTACATTGATATCATTGTTGTTATCATTTGGATTGAAAAGTGAAAAGTTTTATCTTATATTGTTCACCTCCCCCCTCTTAGTATAAGCTTGTGTTCTTCAAAATATTGATATCAAGTACCATTTGGCGAGAGATATCGTTGAAGGGAATTAGATGATGCTGGAGAAATTTGATATAGAGAAATGTTGTTGATTTATTAACAAAGGTTGTTCCTGCTCAAAACATTTCTTGGTGTAGAAGATCTATGGGCATGGTTGTCCTTGATAGTTGATAATGGTAGTTTTTTGCCCCTATGGAAAGTATTCAACAAGTAGGAGGATGTTGGAAATGTGTTGAATATTTTCCATGTTATTCTAGCAAGGTGAACTCTAAAAGGTACTGGACACTCTCCACATATTCTTATCAGGGTTTATATTAACATATTTTTAGACCTATATGGGTTATTTTGGGTTTATATATTTGAACCTATGGTTTTAGTTGCATGGTATTGTAAAATGCATTCATATGCTATTGTTATTTAAACTACACTTGCATCAGGGTTTGTGAATAAATGAGATATGAACATTATAGTATTGGATACGATTAAGTTTATATAATAAGGAGATGTTACTGTGTTGGGTTTTTTTCTCGTAATGATATTCCTAGGTGAAATATTGTGTTATGTGTTATCTTCTTCTTTTTCCTTTGATTTTGCATTTACTACTTTTCTAGATTTAGTTTATCGAGGCATTTTTTCTCTTCACCCAAATTCCTAAGACTAGTGATAGAAGACTACTTGATTTATTACGAGTTCTCAATTTTATCATGATAAATTAATCCCCAAGAAATTGTTGAGAATTTTGTGAAACTCGATCATGGTAGGGAAATCAAAGAAAATGAAAAATGTAAAAATTTCTTAGAAATTTTGTTTGTTGTATTTTTTTGGTTTTGATGACCAAGAATATGTAATTGAACTTAGAAAAAATCAACTTTCATGCTCTCTAATTTTTATTTTATTTATTTTTTGAATAAATTATTATGTTCAATTTGTTTTTCCCAAGTTTCTATTAAGTTTTTTTGAATTGTCAAGAAACTCTCCAAAATTGGATTGCTAAGGTTTTGCCAAGTTGTGAGTTTTTCAACTATGCATAATATTATTATATTATGAGCTAGGTTCCCTCAAAAAACTCCTTAATTTACTTGATATTTCATTTATATTTAGTTCCACACACATTGGTTTCATTTTATTTTAAGAATCACCATAGTTAGCCATAGCATATGGAAATATGCTAGTCACACAAATAATTATACAATGCAACATACTATGATGCACTTCATATTATGCAAGAAAAAATAACACAATGGAAACAATAACACATACACATGAAATTACATAGCATGATGGAGGATATCATTCCTAACTATTTTGTAATGTACTCTCTAGAAATGGCTTGTTAATGTCTACAATATCTCATTGTGATCATACCCTATACTAGATGGTATGGTGTACATGAGGTCTTGATGGTGGAGGTTGGTAGAGGGTAACTAGTGTATTTATATCATTAACTCAAATCATAAATTTACTTTTAACTAATTATATACAATACATGTCATATCTTATATCGTTAATTCATATCATAACATGACAACAAGCATAAAACAAGTATTTTAGTATGTACAACTCATACAAACTCATTTAGCTCATGTAGACTAAATATTTTGCCTGCATCTACACCCTACTTTGGATTTAATCACATCCACATAGATGGACCAACCCAATGGTATGGATATTTTTCTCTCACTATTTATATAATTATCACACTTCTCTAATATCTTCGCTTTCTGTATGACCTTTACAAATTTGGAACTAATAATTTCAAATAAATATTTACTTTTGCATGATAATTGGCAAATTGATCTAGGTTTTCTAACACTTTGAATGGTGATTCAACCAACCTTTCTATTCTAATGCTTTATCACAAGTTTGAGAGGTAATAACTCTTGACATATTTGTTGGAAATCATAGGGCAAGATTCCCCTTGTAATATCAAGGATTGACACCCCTTATAAGGCATGGGGATCATGAACTAGTCTCTAAAATTTTCTTTGACCTCTCCTAATTTAGCTTGTTGTTGATCTTTTGATAGCTGAGAATGACATACACTTGGATGACACAATCTTCTTACACAATGTGGTAGTTTTTTCATATAACCCCTTCTTTGAAAAAGATAACCACATCTTAAAAAAACCTTCCACTTGATTGCTACAATGTTCTCAATAGTATGAGCATGTATTTGATCTTAGTTAACACTCCTTTCCCTTGATACCTATAATTGGTCCTATGTTTTTATGACACCATGCATTCAAGTTATTTTCTAGTCAAAGTATACCTACACATGGTTAATGGCATTCACTTATAAATGATATACGACAAGCACTTTAATTTCATGGATAACATAATTTGTATTTACTAAATTATACCTTAGACAAAACTTCCAATTAGACTAGAAACATTCTCTTATTCTACTTAAAAATTTGTGTGGGACCCTTTAAGAATCAAATTTTCATTTCATAAATGCTTTTCTTAATAGCACATAATATTTCTTTTGTTCTCAATGTGTGTCCCTCTTAGATAATATGGAAACCTTTCTTGACAACACAATAATTGATGATAGTATATTCCCTTCTTGTATTTGCATTCAATAAAGATGGCTTTCCTTCATGGATTTCCTCCTTCATATCAATGACATAATCCCTTCACAATAATATTTTTAGCTTCTACAAACAATAATGATTTTCTTCTTGATACCAATGATAGGGTATCAATACAAGAAAAAAGAGGGAGGATACCTATTGTATTTAAGGATTCTAATGTTGCATAAAAAGTTTAAGTATTACGAGGCTTACCCCTTTCACTTTATGGTTTCTAGTGCACTATAAAAAAAAAAATTGAAGTTATCCCTTATTCTTTAGAATGTCTAAGAAAGTAAAAATCTATAGATGATAAGCTAAATTATGAATATTCTAGAAAAATAGAAGATATTAATGAGGATAAAAGCGATGGTAAAAATGGAAAAGATAGAGGTAGAGCTTCAAAGCAAAAAAGGGGAAAAGGAAATTCATAAAGAGATTAATTTGAAAATATAGAAGAAGAAATAATGAATGTTAACAAGAATTGGGATTAATCCCAAAAAATAATAATAATAAGTGATGATGAAGATGATATGCCACAAAATAAATTTGGATGACCATGATTGAGTATACTACATATCAAGATAATAGGTTTATGATACGATACTCCCCACCATAAGATATCTAAGGATATTGTATACCCTATTTGTCACCATCTATTAGATAGCAAAAATATTCTCAAATATTTTTGCTATAAGTTTTTCCAAAATATCTATTATTCTATATATTGAAATTTTGAAGGAATAATATTTGAAATACCATTTACATTGATAAAGGAAGTAAAATATTTCATTGATATAGACCATCCAAGAGTATTGAATAACACAAGCTTATACTAAGAGGGGGGTGAACAGTATAAGACCACTTTTTACTTTTCTTTCCCAAACATTATTAATCAATGGCAATATCAATAGCAATAACCAAAGCAATGCACAAATCATCACACACAATAGAGACACAAATTTAACGTGGTTCACCCAAATATGGCTACCTCCATGGAGAAAATATTTCTTCTAAATATTTCTCAAATAATCTCATGGGAATCCTTCCCAATTACAATTTTTATGGACCTTTGTCCAAAGGAGATGTTGATCCCCTAAATATGGATGTGGATCTCTATCCATAGAAGAACTCCTCCTCTACTCTGGTTGGTGATCCTCTAGAATACTCTGCCTCCAATGCACTGACTATGGATATATCTCCACTTGAAGACTCTTGTCCTCACTCAGAAGACCTATACTCAATATCCTGGCTGATGGATCTCTATCCACTAGAGACTTTGTACTCTCTACTCTGTCACCTCCAAAGATCTGTCTCAATAGGTTCACTCAAAACCTTCTCAAATTTTCTCAATAGGTCCACTTAGAACCTGCTCAAATATGCTCAATAGGTCCACTCAGAACCTACTCAAATATGCTCAATAGGTCCACTCATAACCTTCTCAAATCTGCTCAATAGGTCCACACAAAACCTGATAAAATATGCTCAATAGGTCCACAGAACCTGCATCAAATATGCTCAACAGGTCCACTCAGAACCTGCTCAAATATGCTCAACAAGTCCACTCATAACCTACTCAAATCTTCTCAACAAGTCCACACAGAACCTAATCAAATCTGCTCAATTGGTCCACACAAAATCTGGTCAAATCTGCTCAACAATTCCACTCAGAACCTATCCAAATCTACTCAACAAGCTCACACAAAACTTATCCAAATCTACTCAATAAGTCCTCTCTAGGACTTGCTCAAATCTGCATTGCAAGATTCCACAAAAGCTCACACAAAAATAGTCCACAAGCCTTCTCAAAGACTTGCCTCAAATCAGCTTAACAAGTCCACACATAACTTTTCCAATATCATAGAATAATAAAGAGAATTTTTAGAGACTCAATATGTTCTATACTCAATGCTCAATCACTTTCTCAACTCAATATCATAGAAGCATAAAGAGAATTCTTAGAGACTCAATATGTTCTATACTCAATACTCAATCACTTTATCAACTCAATATCATATAAGCATAAATAGAATTGTTAGAGACTCAATATGTTCTATACTCAATGCTCAATAACTTTCTCAACTCAATATCATAGAAGCATAAAGAGAATTGTTAGAGACTCAATATGCTCTATACTCAATGCTCACTCACTTTCTCAACTCAATCTCATAGAAGCATAGACAAAATTGTTAGAGACTTAATATGTTCTATTCTCAAAGCTCAATCTCAACTCAAATCAGAATATAGAATAGTTTTTTTATGGAACTTGAACAACCACTTCATGCATCCACTTGACTAGGCTTAATCAACTCTACTCAACCAATCACTTCAAGAAACAACCCTTTCTCACAAACCCTAGTCCAAGCATGTATCTCCCAACTCAAAATGTTTCCAGTAATGCTCAACAACAAATATCACATAACAATGATACTCATGTTCTTTTATAATTCAAGTTCAAGTTCTTTGCATAACCCATTGGCTTCAACAACAATGCTAATAAAACAAGGTTTTAATCACAACTCTCAATTCAGAAAACCTTGAAGCATAAAATCAAAGTACTTCACTCAACCAATGGTCTAAACAATAATGCTTATCAAACAAGGTTTAATCACAACTCTCAATCTAGAAAACCTTGAAGCATAAACTCAAAGTACTTCACTCAACCAATGGTCTAAACAATAATGCTTATCAAACAAGGTTTAATCACAACTCTTAATCCAAAAAACCTTGAAGCATTAACTCAACCACTTTTAAAAAGGAAACCCTAATCAAATCCTTTTCACTCCAAACTTAATTTTCAATCAAGCCAATCACCTAACTCAAAAAAGAAGAATTTTGTCCATACCTTTTCTTGAAGAGTAGTTGCTCTTACAAATATGCCACACTCACAATTACTTCTTTAAAAAAATCAATAAGGGTTAGATTATAATTTTTATATCACAAAAATAATATCACAATTACAACTTATCACTCCAACTTAAATAATAAGAAATATCCTCACAATAATCACAAAATCCTTTATTCAAAATAACATACAACCCACAAATTCTTAACCTTTCAATATTCCAAAATAGAAAAATTTAAGACTTGAAAATAAAAATAGAATTCTCCTTATAACTCCTAATGGTATTTCTCAACTACCAACCTTTATCACAATGCAAAGACTTTAATCACCAAATACCTTATACCTCCAACTTAGGCATTAATAAAATAAAACATAAAGATGTACCTTTGCCTTTGGAGAGTTTCGAACTCTCAACGCAGCCCACACAAACATCTTTGCTCATGACAAAAACCACCACATGAGCTACAAGCTCATTGGGAAGGAAGAAGAACCACGTGCTTCAACACCCCTTCCTTGCCTTGCAAAATGTATGCACCTAACTATTGGCACCTTCAACACATCCACCAAAAGCTTCTGCGGGATTTGAACACTATCCACCATGCACACCAAAACGTAAGCTTGCAGCCCACTTGCCACTAGGCCAAGGTGCCTTTTTGGCTTCCAACTAATCAACGCGCTTGCTTTTGTTTCCTTTCATCGTCAAGTCAAACACAAATTTTACAATTCTATCTCACAACCTCTGCATTTAATTCGTATGCTTTCTCTTTCCAGTTTGAGCAAGGATAATTCAGAAATCAACTTTGGGCATGGTATTTATATGCATTTCCACTAAATCAAAAACATTGGCGCTTCCCTTTGGCTTCTATGACGTCGACAAAAATAAACTTTACCTTGTTTAAAAACTTTAAATCCAACCTTTGGATTTATTAAAATATTCTTTGGTCTTAAACCTTTAAACCCAACCTTTGGGTTTATTAAGATATTTTTAGACTTTATAAACCCACTTTTGCAATATAAAATATTGTAATAAAAATTACAAATATTTTATTTTGGGTTTTCACCATGGCACTTCTAGCCATTATAATATTTCACCTTTGATAAAATACCTTTTAATATTTATTTATAAAATTTAAATTCATCCTAAATTTAAATAATTTATAAAATAAATATTATAACTCCTTTTTAACTTCTATCTTTTGCACTATTTCACTCGAACTTCTACCTTCTTTTTGAATATCAAATGACCATATTTGTCACCTTTATTTCCTACTAAAATCTTTGGTATTAATGATGACTCTATCTGGTGGCATCAATGGTGACATCAATGACAACTTTGACTTAGGGACTCAAAATGTCCAACAAGTACCACCTTTCTTTTCAAAATTAGATAGAACTATGTTGAAGCCTCTTTAAGAATTCAAAAATAATAATTGTAAATCATCCTTGGATTTGATATAAATAAACGGAGGTCCTTCCAATTTCTACCATAAAGAGTAATTGCATGTGAAGCTATACATTTATCTCTAGTTGTAATACTATTATTTTTCCTAAAAACGAATATGTCAATTATTTTTGGCTTTTACCAATTGTTTATACAATTTTCAACATCTCATACACATTATGTTCGCCTGCGGTTTGGCGCCGGGGTGGGCGCCCGGCCCGCGGTGCCGCGTGGCGCCGCGGTTCCCCCGGCGCGGCGCCCCTGCGCCCCCCTCGCGTCCCCGGGCGCGGGGCGGCGGGGGGGGGCGCGCCCGCGCGGCGTCGCGGGCCCGGCTGGGGGGGGGCGGCGGGCCGCGGCCCGTCGCCGCGTGCCCTCCCGCGCCCTGGCGCGGGGGCCGCGCGCGGGGCGCGCGGGCGGGCGGGGGGGGCGGGGGGGGGGGGGGGGGGGGGGGTTTTTTTTTGGGCGTGTGCTGTTGGCGCGGGGGGGGCGGGCCGGGGTTCCGCGCCCCCCTGCGCGCCGGGCGCGGCGGGGGCGGGGGCGGGGGGGGCGTGGCGCGTTGTCTCGTCGGGTGGGGGGGGGGGCGGGGGCGGGGGCCCGGCGCGCGCGTCGTTGCGGGTGGGGGGGGGGGGGGGCGGGGGCTGGTTCTCCTTTTTTTTTCTTTGGGGGGGGGTGGCCGGGCGGCGGCGCCTTCGCCCTTTTTTTTTTTGGGCGCCATGTTGCCACGGTGCCACCTCCTCTCTCTCTCCGGTGGGGGGGGGGGGGGGGGGGGGGGGGTCGGGGGCTCTTCTCTCTTGCTGGCGGGGGGCGGCGGGCGCGCGGGGCGCGCGCGCTCCCGCTCTCCCGTGTGGTGGGGTGTGTGGGTGTCGCGCGCGGGGCGCGGCTTTTTTTTTTTTTGGGGGTCGCGGCGGCTGGTGGTGGGGTCGCCGCCCTTTCTCCCGCCCCCCCCCGGGCGCGGGGGGGCGGGGCGGCGCCCCCTCCTCTTCTGCGGGCGCGGCCCCCGCGCGGGGGGGTGGGGGGCGGGCGCCTCTTTCTCCCGCGGTGGCGGTCTTGTCGCGGGTGGGGGGGCTGCCGCTCTTTCTTTTCTTTGGCGGGGGGGGGGGGCGGCGGGGTGTCACCTCTCCTTTCCGGGCGGGGGGGGGGGGGGGGGCCTCTCCTTCGGGGGGGGGTTTTCTTTTTTTGTGATTTTTTGCTCGGGGCCCGCCTCGGGGGGGGGGGGGGGGGAGAAAACAACCTGCGGGGGGGGGGGGGGGCCCTTTCAACACCCTTTCAACCAATAAAAAAAAAATAGTTGTGAAATCTCTCATAGCACAAACCGGTTAGTCAAACCCCTATATTCCAAATATTTTAGAATGCATACTTACATTTTTTTGAATTGGCTATGGGGGATTGAATCGGGCCCCATATATATTGCATCATGACCATGTATTGGTATCATAATAATTTTGCAATTATGCATGTATCCCTTGGTAGGATTCAAACCTAGCTCTCCTCTTTGAAAGGTGAAGAATATAATCAGTTGAGCTAATTCCATTTGATAAATGCATATTTACATTTATTACTACCTTTATTTTTATTTTCAAGCATTAAAATAAATTCTATATTATAACAACATCTGAATCTATTGATAGTTATTTTTGGTGGCCTTATTCATATCCTGAATATATCAATATAAACCATCTTTGTCATCACTTTTTATTCTTGTTTATTTGATTAGCCCCCTTATTTTTAACAATTGTGACTTTTTTTGCTTCCAAATCAATTTATTTTTGTTCCTTTTTTTAGGGTCTTCCTTTCCTTTTCCCATTCCACCAATGTTTTCATCCCTCTTCCATTATGATATATTATTAATAATTTGACTTATCATCTATAGGTTTACGATACCCTAGAGAACTTCAAGTGCAAGGAAGATCCTCAAAAAAATTATTCTTTATAATCCTTGGAAACGCTAAAGTACATGGGACATATTCTAGGTATGTACTTTTTTATGTTGCAATAACAAACCTAAATTTCAATGGCTATCCTCCATGTCATTTACTTTACTATGCTACCCTTGAAACTCTAAAGTGCAAACCACAAAATTTATACTAATATTTTTATTGCAAGGAGATGATTTTACACTTGTTGAGGAAAAGAAAGATGATTTACTTACACTTGACCTATTCCACCTTTATTTAAAAATCCTCTACCCCCCAAAATATTCCTTGGTACCTTTAGTTCCTCATAAACTTGAACTTACACATTGTCGTTCCTCATATTTTGTGTCCTTAGTTTGTTCTTATTTTTGTTCTAAATGAACTATGGAATCCTTTGCCATTTGGTGAGGTAAAGAGAATTTTTTAAATTAGATTTTTGTGATGGGAAAATTTTGGCCTAATTTAGCTTCTCCTATAATTTGATTTTCCTGCTTCATATTTGAGTTTGTCTTATAACCAAAATATTCCATCTCTTTTTTTATTGTTTCCACTTTACAATATCATCATATATTCAGTCTCATAATATTTTTCAGTGTTAAAATATAACATTTTCATAATCCACTTATTGATCCAAATATCTTTATTTAAATTTAACTTAATGGATGTTAGCAAAGGTTTTAAAATATCCATGACAATAGATATCTATGTATACAAAACATACTTCGCTCTTGAATAGTCAACCTCTCTTGGATGGACTCCTCTAGAGTATTGAAAATATTTTTCAAAACCTCCTTATTTATAAGGTAATATAAAAGTCCAAAAAGCTTAACCCACACTAGAAGTTTTTCAAGATTTTATGTCTTGATAGGAAACTTCTCACCCCATAGTCTTAAATACAAGTCATCTCTCTCCTTGCACTATTGGTCATACAACGCTATTTCATCCTCAAAATTTGAACTATAAAATAGAATGAGAAAAGTCCTTTTCAATCAAGAAAATTCATTAAATACTTTGAACTCAAACTCTACTTGTGTTTAATATACTTTTGAATTTTCAAATATGTTGCCCAATATCCATTGAACATATATATCAACCCTTTACTTTTAAAAACCATTATCATGATACAACCTCTCATATTTAATAATCACTTTTGTTGAAGCATGTCCAACCTAAATAAATATTAGTATATATTCAATTTAATGTTTTTCCCAATTAAACATCTTTACTTTTAGTTAGGGTTTTGACTTCCTTGTTACACAAATTTTCCATGTAATAATATTTCTTTTTTAAAAAATCATTGAATATATAAAATAAAAATTTTAAATATGAGAATGAATCCTATTTTAATTATCATATATTTAATAAGTAATTAAATTTATACATATATTATAATAAAATACTTACGTATTTCTAAATTAAATATTTATTTAGCTTCCAATATATATATATATATAAGCCAAAAATCGCTTGTAGGGCCGCTTTGGTCTGAGAGACCATGACCAAGGGGTTCTACACCATCAAAGTCATTCGAGAGTCACGTTCGACCCTACCCGCACCAACATTATCAATTGGATTTTGGGTACCCAATTCAACTTTTTGGTAGGGTGGATATTTGAACCTAGGACCTCCCTTGGAGGATTGCCCTCTCCTCTCCAACTCACCTACAACACCTGGGTAACTTCCAGTATTTTAACACCATATAATTCATTGAAAATAAAATAATTTAATACTAATAATATTATTATAAAATATATTAACTTCTTATGAGTGTGGGCAAGGAGCGATCAAGAAGCAAGAAATAAAAAGCATGAAGAGGAAGTATGAAGCAAAGTGTGAGCAAGGAGCGGGTACCACTTCTTCCTTTTCTAGATCTTAGGAGAAATTCAAAAAATAAAGGATTAATTTGAACAAAATCTAGGATACATGGTAGGAAATTCATTTTTGAAAGTCATTACGATAAGAAATGATACCCTAGGTGGAAGTAAATATGTCATAGTTGGAAGTATGGATGCCTTTATTAATGATAAGAGGAAGAGGGAATCTATGGCAAACCCTATCTAGGGATGAGATACTACACTAAAATGATTAACAAGGATGAGATGATTGAATGTGATATAATGGTTCTTAAAAGAAGAGGGTTAATATGTAAGTTCCATGGATATTGGCCAATTTTTTTTGAGATTTAAAATTGGATCAAGTGGAAGTAGGGATTGAATTCAAATTACTCCATAAATTTTCTTCTAAATTTATTTTTTCTCATTATATTCTCCAGTTCATAAATATGAGATAAAATAATGGATGGAGGCCCTTGGTTTAGGGGCAAAGATGCATTATATTTAAGACCATGGAGTACAAATATTTCTTTGGAGATAAGTACAATTAAAGACTTATAGTGTGGATTACACTTTTTGGACTTCCTTATCAACTCATCAATAAGAAGGTTTTGAATAATATTACCAATGCTTGAAGGGATTTCATCTAAGAGGGACCAACTACTAAGGAGATAAGGCATAGTGTATACACTTGAATATGTGTTGCATGGATATTTAAAAACCTTTACCATTGTCTGTAATGATTAGATTTGAATAAAGATAATTGGATAAACAAGTGGATTATGAAAGCATTGCATTATGATGTTTTAAATCTTACGAGATTGAACACATGACAAGAGATTGCAAAGTGAAAATTATGGAGAAAGAGCTAGAAATTTTTGGGGATGAGGTAAACTTCAATATGAAACAAGGAGATCATATGATAGTAGAAGCTAGGTCAATTCAAGGATTATTCACTGCTAAGAAAGCGAAAATAAAATCCCTTTTGCATCATCAAATAGAAAATGTCATTATAGTTCACTTGAGTAAATTTGAGGGAAAAAATGGCACAAGAGATGAGGAAGTACAATGTGCAAGTTCAAATATAGGAGTTAAAGGCGCATAGGAAGATGGGGAGGCAAATTTTAAAGTGAATGAGGTAAAGGAGATCAATATTAATTAAAGTAAATCATCTTTATTTTCCTCAAATAGCATAAAATATTCTCTTTGCAACAAATATGAAATTAGAATAGAGTGTGTATCCATTGCACTTTAGGGTTTCAAGAGTAACATAATAAAGAAATAGATCTAGATAATATCCTTGGAAATTTAGGATTTTTAGGTTAGCATAAGAAATTAATTACTAAGGAGGATCATTCTTGCACTATAGGATTTATGGCAACAAAAATAATAAAGTGTTTATGAGGCTATTCCTTGCATTTTAGATTCTTTAGGGTAGCATAAATATTTAGAAGACAGTTCTCATTATGAATGATATGGAAAAATAGAATAGGTTGACGAAGATGAAAGTATTGATAGGAATGAAAAAGGGAGAGGAAGGCCATCAAAGCATGAATAAAAAGAAAAAGAAATTCAAAGGAATATTGATTTGGGAAGCCAAATAAAAGTATCACAAATGTTAACAAGAAATGGGGCTAAGCCCACTAATAAAAATAGAAAAGTGATGATGATGAAAATAATATCATGGAATATTAGAGGTATGAATAAGAACCCTAAAAAAGATCTATTAAGTGATAAATAGGTTGTTATAGTTAGGAATTTAATTTAACAAAAGAAATAAAATTAAGTAGCGAGGAATGTAAGGATGATTTTAAAAAGATTTTAAAGATGGGTGATTCTCTAGTAGTTTTCTAGGGATCTTTAGTTGGTATTGCAAAAATATGAGATAAACACAAATGGTGTGGATAATTTTTAGAAGTAAAAAGTAATTGGGTTGCTGGACTATTTTGTAGGAAAGATAAAATCAACAAAGTTGGGATTATAAATGTATATGATCCAACTATAGTTACTCCTTATGAAATATGTTGGAAGGACCTTAGCATATTTTTTTCAAACATAATGATAATTCATAATTGTGATCTATGGATTCTTGGGGGTGACTTCAACATAGTTCTATATTCTTTGGAAGAGAAGGGTGTACTCTAAAATGGTCTCAATCAATGTAAGGTTTTACTTCAATTTTCAATTTGAATGACCTTGGGGATGTAAATCCTTCAAGTTTTCAATATATATAGGATAATAGACATAGTGGGCAAATTCATATAGCATAAATATTAGACATATTCTTGTTATCCAACACATGGTTGCAAATAGAGTATATAATCTCTTTAGATATTTTCTTGTGAGTAGGATCATACCAAAAACCCATTATTTTAACTTGTGATTCACCTAATAATGGTCATCCAAATCCATTTTACTTCTAGTATATGTGGCTCCAAGACCTTGATTTCTTCCAGATGTTTATGTTATTGTAGGATGAAGCAAATTTTGAAGGATCAAATATTTACAAGTTTGTTCAAAAGATGAATATTTAAATGTGAAAATAAATATTTTGAATGCCAAATATTTTGGTCATATTTTTAAATAAAATATATATTTTTTTATACATAGGGGAGTTGGTTACATCCACACTATTTTTAGAAATTTCCAAGTATAGGGTTCAAACCATAGGGGCTTCTCCCAAAAATCCTATACCACCTTATTATTTTATAACCCAACGTGAAGAGAACCATTGGTCTCTCAGGATTTGTATTTTCATCGTCAATATGATGCACACTTAGAGGATTTGGAGCAGACTACTATATTTACAACATGTATTCCCTCAAGATTTTAACCTAGGTCTCTTTTGGGTAAGTGCCTGGTCAAATAAACAATTACCAATCCACCTAGCCCTTGGGTGTAAAAAATAAATCCCTTAATTAATGAATCCATGGAGATTAAAATTAATATTATCATGCTATGAGAAGGCTACTAGATAACTAGCTAATACTATAAAATCTATAAATTTTACATTAACACTACCCTAGATTTACAATGAATTATTATGGATATTTTAGGGTTTCAAATTGAAAATTTTCATCAACCTATTTGGATATCCCTTTGTCTCATATAGGACATAAGGATATTTGGGTTTCTTGTTTGGATAGAAAGTAAGCTTTCTTGGTAAGTTGGAAAGGTAATTTCATAGCTATGGTGGGAAGGTTACAACTCATAAAGACTACATTATAATCTATCCTTATTTATATAACATCTTTTCAATATTATCGATATGTATAACATCAAAAAGTGATAAAATTCAAAGATAATTTCTTTGGAAAGGATGCAAAGAATAATTTAGGTGTCCTCCTTGTAAGTGGGATAGGATTTCCAAAGGAAAGAATATTTAAGGAGTAGACTTGTAAAATTGCATACTTACAAGTTCGACTTTAGTGGAAAAACTTGGGTGAAGATTATTCAAAGATCAAGGAAAGAACTCAAAAAAATGTTACTTTAAAATATAAAATTTCTCTTTATGCAATGAAATTATTTAGAAAAAGAACCCTCAAAGGATCTCCAACATGGAAATTATCAAGTAGTTTACAATTGATCAAGAAACATATTAGATGGTCAGTCAACAAGGGTAATTATGTAAACTTTTGGTTTGGTGCTTGGTTGAATCCTAATCCTCTTATATTTGATTCAAAATGGTAACCATTGGCCCGTGCATGCCTAGATTGTAAATGTCCAAAGATTAAAATTTATATTAATGTGAGCAACAAATCTAGATCGTATATTTGTATTAGTAACCTAACTAAATTAGAGGAACTAAAAAAATTGTAGATGAAGTTCAAAATATGCTTCAAGATCTTTATTTGTAAATTTTTACATGAAAGGATGATTTGGTTTGGAATCTATCAAAAGATGGTATATATTTGATCAAATGGAGATTTGAGAATTTAGAGCATTAAAAATTTTCTACTTCTATAATGTTTGGTGTCTCAAGGCTCTCCCTACGGCCTCAACATTCATTTGGTTAGCAATTCAAAGTAAGATTATTAAATGAGAGGGTCTATAAAGAAGAGGATATCATGGACCTTTCACATGTGCCTTGTGTGAGAAATATTTAGAAACATCAGACCATTGAATTTTTCACTATCCCTTTGCTCACACCATTTGGGGTTACTTTTTAGAAAATATGAAAATATATTGGGTAGCTCCATCAACATTGAAAGAATTGATTAAATGTTGGATTAATTATTTCAAAGCTAAATCATTATGTATTTTGTGGAGGATTGGTCCTGCCATTATTTGTTGGAATTTATGGCTTGAAATTAATAATAGAATTTTAAAAATAAATCTCAAAATCATTCCCAAGTTTGGAACTGTCTTATTGCATCTCAATGTTTGAAGATATGGTGCTCATCATGGGAAGTGTCAAATGAAAAAAAAGAGGTGGTAACAACTTGGTTAATAGGTTTGAATATACACAAAATATTCATCTATGATAGTGGTATTAAAACAAAGGATTTGTTTTGATCTACAATAAAATAGCAATGTCCAAAAATGGGTTTATCAAAATTAAGTTTGATGGTGCTTCTAAAGGAATTCCATGAAAATCTAGTGGATATGCTATTTTTTAAATAATAGAGGAAAAATTCTACTCACTTATAATCATATGGAATTTAGGTCCAAGGTGTAGACCAATTGGTTTTATGAAATCCCAAAAGGGGGACAAACATCCAAGGTTCAAATCTCAGGCCTCATCAGATTAAACACTTTTTTGTATTCCTTGTGCTTGTAGTGGCGTAAAAGGTTTAAAATTATGTGACATGGTGGTTATAGGGGCGAACAGTACGGATAACCATAGCAGCTACCAATTCCACCATGTTAAAAAATCATATGGAACTTTAATTAATAACCATGCATAGGCTAGGTAACTTCTTGTAGGGATTAAAATTACAATTGAAGAAGGATGGAAATATATTTCAATTGAGGGGGATTCACAAATTATCATTAATGTTATAAACAAAAATGGATGTGGGTACTAGATAAATAATAATATTATTTGTTGATGTTCATCGAGGTAACCTCTTGGAGATATAAGCATATATATAGATAAAGAAATTGGGTAGGAGATAATTTAACCAATTGTGGTGTTGTCTTCATCTTGGTTAAATTTAAATTTTAGGAAACAACTAGTCAAGTGATATTTTATCTCTTAATGAAAATGATGTCAAGGAATTAATTGTAGAAACATAACACTTTGAAGAACACTAAAAACATATTTGATAGAAAATGGAAAATATCTATAATAAAAAGGAATGTTGGATGTGAATATGGATTAATTACCTAACATCTATAATATTTTGGTATTTTGGGAGTGACCCCAATAGAAGTCACATATAACTTATTACGATTTTTTTTTTATGAAATAGCCTATCGTCATAGACCAAAAGACATGATTACTTGTTGAGTTTTAGAGTTGAAGTGAGAAAGGTATTTTCCATTAAGGTCCTTTGTAATTGTAAACTAAGATTATATTAAATCATGAGCTTAATTGGTGAAATTAATCAAATTTTAAGAAAGAGACTCTTGTTAAATTTTGACAAGTGTAATATATGTATAATTGTTAATCTGTTATAATA
Source organism: Wollemia nobilis (assembly GCA_028583015.1). Lineage (NCBI taxonomy): Eukaryota > Viridiplantae > Streptophyta > Pinopsida > Araucariales > Araucariaceae > Wollemia > Wollemia nobilis. The sequence continues at coordinate 67,336 of JAQPPZ010007245.1, read as the reverse complement.
CCATTTTAGTCATGACGTAACAAAGATATTTCACTCCCATAACTAATTAAATAATAAAAATAAATTTAATATATATTTTTTTAATATAAAATACTATATTCAAATATTGTTAAATAATATACTTGTAATTATTAAACTACTAACACACACTTAGTCAACATATCTCCAACACTTCAGTTTTAGAATATGACACCCTTGCCAATTAAGAACAATCTCTAGATCCCTATCCAAGCAATAGATTTAGATGATATACTAGAAGTTATTATCAAGGATGAGATAATCAAACATGATACAATGGTTCTTAAAAGTAGAGGATTAATATACAAGTTCAATACATACTAGCTAAGGTTTAGAGATATAAAATGAATTAAATGAAAGTGCAGATTGAGTTTAAATCATTTTGTGATTTTCCTTCTAAATAATTTTGTTCTCATCATATTCTCCAGTTCATAAATATAGGATGAAATAATAGATTGTGGCCCACGGTTTACAGAAATATATGGCTTGTATTTAAGGCCATGGAGTGAGGATAATTATGTGGAGATAGAAAATCTAGATAGGACTTTATGATGGTTTATGATTTTTGGACTATTATGTGAGCAATAAATAAAGAGTTTTTTGGATAATATTGGTTAGGGGTCAGTTATCAAGGAGTAAAAGCATATTATCTATACCAAATACATGTTATTATGGATATTACAATTTTTTACCTATATATTAAGATTGAATTTGAATCAAGAGAATGATAATGACAAATGGATTTTGAAATATTATATTTTGATATCATAAATATTTTAAAGTTGGACAATGGCAAGGGATTGCAAAGTGAAAATAATTAATAAAGATATGAAAAAGTTTGATCATGACACAAGCTCAAATATGAAGGAAGGAAATCATCTTGTAGTAGAATATGGCTTAGGTAAAGGATTTTACAATCCTAAAAAAGCCATAAAGAGATCCCCTTCACTTTATCATATTGAAAAAATCACATTTTATTTGAAGAAACTAAAAAGGATGTATATGATGAGAAAGTTCAAATATAGAATATATTAAACTTGCAAAGAAATATGTGAAGTGAATTTTCAAAGTAGAGAAGACAAAATAGGTTAAATATGACCTAGGTAAATAATATTTAAATCTCAAAAATAATAGAAAATAATCTATTTGTAATAAAAATAAGTAGTCTAGATGTTATCCCTTATGCTTTAATATGGTTTTTGAGTAAGCATGATAGATAAAGAAATATGAAAACATACGTTGTATTTTAGTCTTTTTAGGGCAACATGAGAAATTAAGTACTATATAGGTTGTTCTTTTCCTTTAGTATTTCCATGATAATATAGAATAGAAGGTACTTTCAAGGTTATGTCTTGCACTTTAGGTTATCAAAGGCAATATAATTATATAGATGATAAGTTAAGTTGTGGTCACTATAGAAAATGAAATAGATTGATAATTATGAAATCATTGATCCAAATAGAAAAAAAGAGAGGACGAATATTGGAGCAAGAACATAGAGAAAAATAAACTCGAAGGGATATTGATTTTAGAAATTATAAATAAATATTACAAATGTTATCAAAAAGTGTATCTAGTACTACAATTAAGAACAAGAATGATTATGAAGTTGGTATCTTGAAATACTAGGGTATGAATATGGCTTAGAAAAAGAATTATCAAGGAAGTAGTATATTATTAAGATATTAAATTAATAGAAAAAATAAAACTAGGTAGTGAGGAAAATAATAAAACCTTTAAAAGGATTTGGAAGATGGGGTATTTTCTAGTAATTTCTACTATAAAATCTTCAAGAGGTATCACAACAATATGGGACAATCACAAATGGGATGGGTAGTTTCTAGAAGTAAGAAATAATTAGATTATTGGATATTTTTGTAAGGAAGATAAGGATATGAAAATGAGAGTCATATATATATGTTGTCCAAATACAATCACTCTTTAAGATAGATGATGGAAGGAACTTAATTTATTCATGTCAATTCAATGATAAATTGAATTATTGTAATCTTGGAGGGGATTTCAACATAGTTCTATCTCCTTTAGAAAAATAGTGGTACTTAAATTGGTGTAGATCAATGTGTTAGAATTTACAATATATATGATGGAATCGGTAGCCACCATGAATCAGAGCAGGTTGTCTAGATTTTATGGCCGCCATAGTATTATGCGTTGTCTACCCCAGAAGCCACCATACAAATCTTCGTGCAGTCCACACCTATAACCACCATGCCATAATCATTTTAAACCTTTTATGCTACTAAAAGTACTAGGAAAGGGACAAGCATTCAGTCTAGCGAGGCTTGAGATTTGAACTTTGGACTTTCGCCCCCCTTATGGGGTTTGGTCAAACCAATTGGTTTACACCTCGGACCTGAATTTACAATATATTCAATAATGAACAAAATCAAATACATTACTAAATAAAGTATAACATATCACTAGTAGAAAAGAACACATGAAATATACCCTTAAAACCAATAATATTGCTAATATATACATATTTATATCCAATTGGTAAAGAAATAGTTTGAGTCAGGGTATAAATATAAACCCCTAATATAAGTTACCTAATGTTAGGTATAAAAATTGACCATTGGATAATTATATAATAATATAAAATGTTCACCTTATATGGTGAAAATGACCCATATAACAACATACAATGATCATAATACAAAGGGAAATTATGGCTTCAAATGAAGATTAACACTTATTTCAACATCCTCTTAAGCTAAATGAGGGACATAAAGAGAGATCTTCATGAGTCATCCAACCTTAAGGATGCTCTCCCACACCAAGATGAACCCACAACCAAATGAATGCTACCTTAGGCATAACCTTGGTCATGATAGCTATTGAATACTATTAGAGTATGTGGTGGTTAATCTTATTTGAGGGCCATAACTATGTTCTGTATTGTATTGTACATGTAAGCCCTTTGGACCCTTATAAACCTTGAAAAAGGTATTTTTGTAATATTTATTATTTTAAACCTAAATTTTAGTTACTTAACCTTGACCTAAAGGTAACTTATAGTTGGTATAAGTTCCCCATCATACCAACCATTTCATTATTGCATGCATTGCTTTGTGTATATTTCTATTTCAATAATACGAGGTAATTTGATTCAAATGATAAACTACTATGAATCTAACATGGTATCAGAGCAACAATTAATCTCCATTACATGATTGCTTGTTGTCTACATATTGGCTTCTACAATGTCTCCCAAGGGAAAATATGTTTGGAGTAGCCAAAATATTATTTTGTAAGTGATGATGGAACTAAAAATAGGTCTTTTTCATAACATCCTAGGTGAACTTGAAATGCAAGGATTTCACTAGATTCACTATATTTTCTCTAGGAGAAATATTCAATAATAGGTTACTTTTTTCCTCTTATTAGCACTCAATAATTTGTTATTTTTTTTAATTTTTAACTAGATGGATGCCCTAGTTTTAGGATTGAATTTTTTGAGGTTTTTCAAAAACCTCATTTATATTTTTTAAATTTTTCAAAATGATCCATTTCCCTTTCTATTTTGTCATTTTATGTCCAATGGCAATGGAGATGAGAGGAAAAAATACTTGGTTACCATGATAGGAGAAAAGAAAAGGATGAACATATTTTGACAGACCCCTAGTACCAAAGAAGTTAAAAGTAGGCTTATATGCATACCTCCAAGCTACTTGAAAAAGTTGCTAAAATGATCTGACAATAGTTTTGTTGCATCAAAATAACATGTCCAAATTAATTATGTTTGGAAAAAGTCTATGTAGGGCAAATCATAGTAGATCATCAATGTTTTTGGATTCTTTGTAAAATTTTTGGGGGATCCCAATTCAAAAATTTTTCCATTTATTTGATGGAATTCACAATATTTTCCAAAAATATCTCAAAACATCCATTCACCATAATCATATGCAAAAAAAAAGGAAAATAGAAGAGTGTATAAGCAAAAAATAAGAAAAAAGATAAACAACATATTTTAAGAGAAAGAATAAGGGGTGGGTGCATATAGGCACCCCCACTATATTTTTATATATCACACTATATTACAAATGATCAATCATTGGGGGGTATTTATAGTGATACCAAAAAATCCCAATGAGTAGTTAACCTCAAGCCAACATTAACTTGACTTTAAGGTTAACTTACAATAATAAAATAATAATAAATTAGACTTGTTGATAAAGGTTAGCCATAAAGGTGTACTAAAAAATATCTAACAAATATCACTAAGGGTGAATATATGAGTATGTCCTTAGGCTTACATGAAGATGCCTATAGGCTTACACATAGATGCTCATATTCTTACATAGAAGAATATCCCTAGGATTACATATAAATATGTCAATAGGATTACATATAGAATATCTATAGGATTACATCAATATTCTCAAAAGTGTACATAACACTTTCCCTTAGGCTATTGTAGTGATTTCTCACTACACCAATTTTTGATAGCCAAGGAAAAGTGCAAGAAGTGAACTAGCACTAAGATAAACCTTTGATATAAAGTTTTGACAATCAAAGGGATAGTTAAGAAAAATTCTATTGATCAGGCCTTTCTTAGGTCTGATAAAAAAGGGGAAATAAAAATTCTTGACAATGGAGATTCAATAGTTAGAAGTCGTGAGGCAAGAAAAATTTTCAAGGTTATATTGGAGGCAAAAAAATTTGAATAAAGGCACCACATATCGAAAAGCTAAGATTTGTTGGGGTGTGCAATCTTCTGAAAAGTATTATACTTTCTTTTAATAGAAATGTTGTATATCTCTTGGAAAGGATAATATTAGCTAGAAAGCCATGACAAGCTCACTCCTAAATATGGAGTATTAAAATAAAAAATCCTCTACATCTAGATTATGAGGATTCCCAAAAGGAGTAGGTGGAAATAATGGAAATAACTATTGATATGAAGCATCAGAACCATCTATCATTTAAAGTATCAAATCTAGAGAACTTTGGAGGGAATGATGACTTCAATGAGACATAACCCGATGTTAAATACATTAATCATATTGAAATCTCTGCATGAGTTTTGAAGGGAAACCCTCCTCTTTGTAATCTATAAATAGGAGTAGTGTTATCTTTATTAAGTATTTCCAAGTTTATAACTGTATTCTCTTGTAGGTTCTACCTTCATTTTCTTTTTATAGCATTCAGATCTTAAGCAACTTGTGGGTAAATCAAATCCCTACTCTTGACACAATATTTTGTAATTGTACTATTTTCATATATATATGGAGGCCTATATCAGCTTTTAGATCAGTATTCTATGACTTCTTGTAGAACCGTTTCTATATGTGTGTGTGATTTTCGCCTTTATCTACATTGGATTTTGTTGATGCATGTATGTATGAGGGGTCTACATCAATTTTTGGATCAAATGTCAGTGGCTTCCTATGGACCCACCTTATTTATGCATGCTTGCATAAAAATCCCATTTGTTCTTAAATGTGTTGGGAGTGGAAGAGTTCACCGCTAGCACATAGTATTTAGGTCTATTGTGCAAAGGGATCTTAGAGGATCTTTGGGCACATTACCATATTTTTTATTTTGTTGAGTTGTTTAATTTTATTTTATCACATCAATTTTGCTTTTTGAGTCCAAGTGTGCCATAAATATCGCATATTAATAAGGATTTAACCTTTTATAAAACTCTTGGAGGTCCCCAATTGAGCTAAACATAACACTCTTTGTTATGACCCTGCTATGTTGCTCCTTGCAAGGTGTGATTGTTATAACTAAGACAATCAAAGATGGTAACAGTTACATAAAGAGCATTTATGGGTACTTCATCATTATTGTCCTTGGCCTAATACAATTAAATTATAGATATTTTAATACCCCCCCATAATCTAATTTGAGGGCCCAAGGAGAGGAATTAGAGATGATATATATCCCCCCATAATGAATGCTCATATGGGCCAGTGGACCCTACTAAATTATTTTTTATGTACATGAATTGGATCAACCTCCCTTGAATATGAAGCCATAACTCCACCTCCTAGATTAAGATGTTGAGCTTTTCATAAGAAGATATGTGACCATAATTTGTCCCCCAATCTCAAGAGAAGGTAACTAAATCATGAAGCAATAGGAAGATATTTGAATGATTAACCACAATAGATAGAAAGGGCCCATAGAAATAAGTCATATCATGTGCTTATTTAATACCTACTCATGTAACCTAAAATATTATAGATCACCACACTAATGGGTTGTTGGATTTAGAGAAAACACCCACTATGAGAAAATATAAGGATAAACATAGGAATTTTGAAATACTACAACTAACTAAAAACTACAACAAAAATACCAGTTGGAGTTAAGTAATTCATGCTCCATGAAGACATCAAACTTGTTGTGATAAAATAAGTGCAAAAAATTAATATTTTTAACTTATGACCTTCTCATAGAAGAAGGCTTTTAAATCATACATGATATGTATGTAAAGAAAATTTCCAAATATCATACCAATGTACTATTAGAGTTAAAATCACACATAAAATAAGAATGCCAACTAGGTTTATTTTGTATAGAAAAAATCCCATAGAAAATAATAGCACATCTTTAAATTTATGTCACCAATCTATAAATCTCGAAAAACTATGCAATTTGAAAAATAAAGGGCCCAAAACACTTCCATATGCAAAATTTATAGCCTCTAGAAGTTTGGGCATATTAGAGATAATAAAAAATAAAAAATTAAATAATAGAACTCAAAGAAAATTTTGGCCAACTAGATATTTCCACTTGTCACCTCCATGTGCCACCTTTATTGATGTCACTCACTTGATAGGATAGCTAATTGGGATAACCAACTATGATGAAAAATAAAAAATACAATTATGGTACTTGGTGGATGTGGATTAGTTGAATTTACATATGTCTATAAAAAATAAATTGTTCAAAACTTGGGCTAAGTTGATGACTGGAATTGAATCCAATACCTTGTTTTTACAATATAAGACCCCGATCACCGCACTACCAATACATACACAATAGAATAAAGATATTTTTGCTTGAAATGCACCATAAAAATTCACCCAAACAAAAATGTCTCACCTGGATTCAAATGTGAGACCACCTTACTTCAATGGAAACAAATTACCATTTTTCCAGCCACATGGATGTGCCTCAAAAGAGAAGGATGGTCCCATTAAGGTAGCACTAGGGATTAAGATTCATTCACACACACAAAAATGTTTGATGTGGCTTGAAATCAAGATCTCCTAGCTATGAGCCAAAAAACTTACTATTATGCTATATATAACATTACCTCAAACAAAAAGCATACTTCATTCTTTAATAAACATTGGAAAATCTCAAAAAAATAATGTGAAAAGTAGTTACCCCTATGAGGAGTCAAACGCTAATATCTCGTGCATGCAACAAAGATGCACTAGCATGACACTGCCATCTACTGTCGAGGTTTGAAAAAATATCAATTTTTTTTAGCTGTCATTTGTGGACTTATTTTTTTGGATTTTCCACTAAGACATTTCATGTGCCTATGTGTTCTCTCCTACAACACAATAAAATATTCCATAGAATATTCTAATTTAGAGATTAGATGAAATCTCTTTGGGTGTAAAATAGACATTAAAATGTTGAAATCTCCAAAAGTGGTGAACTAAAGCCCCACTAAATTTTTCAAGGAATACAACAAAACTAACAATTTGTTCATATCTTGCATAGTTTACCCTGTACAAGATTTTTGTGTAATTAAGTGAAATTTTTTTCTTTTATCTCTAATACAATGATGCAATTCAGAATATTTTTTCAAAAATATTCCAATACATCCATTCACCTCAATAATATGCATAAAAAGGAAGAAAACTAAAATAAAAGAGTGTATAAATGAAAAATAAGAAAGAGATAAGCGACAAGATTTAAGATAAAGAATAACGAGTGGGTGACTATAGGCAACCTGACTATATTTTCATATAGCACACTATATTACAAGTGATCAATTATTGGGGGAAATAATAGTGATATCAAAAAAACCCAATGAGTATTTAACCTCAAGCCAACATTAAATTGACTTTGAGGTTAACTTCTAATGACAAAACAATAATAAAGAAAACCTTTAATCAAGGTTATCAATAAATGTGGATTAACCAATATTAGTAAATGTGAATACATGAAGGTGCCCTTAGGCTTACATGAAGATTCCCATAGAATTACATACACATGCCTATAGGATTACATAGAAGAATGTCCATAGGCTTACATAGAAAGATGCTTGTAGGCTTATATATAGAATGGTTGTAGGCTAACATCAAGATGATAGAAGGCTTACATAGCACTTGAACTTAAGATACATCAAGAGCACACATGGGTACTTCATCATTGTTAGCCTTGGCCTAATAAGATCAAATTATAAATATTTCAATATTATCTCAAAGTACTATTTTTTTGCATGTTAAAAATTTGGTTATTTTCCTTTAAAAAATTTAAATATTTTATTTGATTTAGGGAATATTTCCTAGAGTGAGTAGCAAAATATAAATGTATTTGTGCAAATGCATCAGTATGACATGCATTGGCATCATGTCAACAACAACATGAAAAGGTGATTGTAAAGGAAATATGGTTAAGAAGGTCATGTGGCCTTTATAGCATTAAAGAAACTCTACCTTATTGACTAGTGGAGGGATGCATGGCCTTAAAGTAGGTCAAAGGATCAAACCTCCTCCACTACCAAAACTTTTATTAATGAAGGACGATGTCAGCATGCATAACGATGATGTGGAATTATGTGATGACATGGAATTTGATGATATCACCATTTTTCTATGCAGTAATAAATGACATGGCTTCAATGTGGCAAGTTGTACTATATATATTGATGAAATGGTAGGTAATGTGATAATTGATGTGGTAGCTAACATGACAAGTGATGATAGTTTGTACAACTAACATGGTAGTCCGTACAACTAACATGGCAATTAAGGTGGTAATTGACATGGTAGGAGCCAATATGTCAACTAAGATGATAGTAAGATTGCTAGTTGGTATGTATAATAGGGGTTCAACTATTCACATTCTACCATCTCATCAAATCTAGTGATCATACATTCATATAGTCAGCAACAAACATGGTGAAGCAAAATTTTTAAAGTGAATTAGAGAGTGATAAATAGTGCAATTTGGTTTGCAAATTATACAGTAGATCATAGCATGATAAGTGGAAAAATGTTAGCTTTTGAGAATTTATATTAATGGAAATGCAACCACAATATGTGAAATAAAAATCTATGATAACTATATGATAGTGGCACTATAATATGCAAGAAAATAATATCATAGACTTCTGCAATAACTTAGTAATATGCCATTAGTGAAATCTCACAAAAATAGTATAATGCAATGCAATAACTACATTGTACCTACTCACTACTATAATCTAACTCTCTATAGTAACATTATCTCTCTCTCACTCTATACCTTAAAGGCCTATATATAGGAAGATATGTACCTTGGACTTTACTCTACCCATGAATCTTCATCTACCTATCCTATGACTCATGTACATGTGGAACACATGTACATTTACATCATTGCACATACTAACATGCATAGATGGTTGGTCAATAAATTTTTGGGTATAAGACTTGAGTAGATTTGAATAATTCTTTGATTCCCCATGTTTAACATAGATACTAACGCAAGGAAGATAAAAATTCAAGAGGCTTTGAGTAGTAATATAGAATTTGAATTATTACTAAGAGATGTTCCATTACTAATTGCAAAGGGTCCTCCAAAAATAATTGATATTGACACAATAAATAGAAGAAACATAAGGGGTAAAATAAATACTTGTAGAAGAAGAGGAACAAGATCTTGTAATTGTTCCTAAGGATAAATCTAGTCCCTTTGAGGCCCAAAATCCTAAGAAAAGGAAACATGTAGCCAAAATTTATACCAAAGAATACATCATGGGTGAAGGCAGGAAACCTAGAGTTTAGTCTAAGTGACTATAGAGTAGAGCTCTATGCCAACATAACATGAGTATAAGTCATACCTAGAGCATTGCACAAATATAAATATTGGGACTAGGTCAATTAGATTCCAATATTAATAACTTCTAAAAAATTTAAACGTCTAATATGGATTGATGATAATAATATTGATCAGGTGTCTTTCTAGCCCCAAGCCTAGCTTCATTTTTATAAGAAATATAATAAGAACCAACGGATAGAATTATTTACATGACAATGAGTGAAACCTGAATATTTTAAATTTTAATATTTTTCTTAAGATTAACATATTCAAGCAAGATTCACATTGCATGCTATCTACCCTAGCATTTGTGTTGGGTGAGGGAAGTGATGAGGAGATAAAAGAGGAATGTTTGGACTTGTTATATGTTATATATAAGGTTGTTAGATACCTAAACCTCCTAGATTTCAAGACATATTGCTTAATAAATGAATCATACACTAGAGAACTTTAAAAATAATAAAGAGTTTACATATACTTCATACTTGGTATGGTTGATAATTCATGAGACAAATGAATAGTTTCCCACATTGTCATTAAGGAAAATTAGGCAATATGGAAAATATCTTTATAAATTTGAATGCATTGATATTTTATGTAAGAGAGAAAGTATACACAATTATGATATCCACTCACTAGTGTATGGGCCCATTGTGAGAGGTATCTAGTGACAACTACCCAAACTATTTATTGCGGGGAGGATATACGTAGAACAAAATGACATAGAAAAGAGGGACTTATATCTTGGTAAATTATTAGCTTTTGTTAGATTATATGGTTTTTCAAAGGAACCATACAAACTCCAACTATATATCTACATAAATATCTAAGCGATGCCATCACATTCTTTCTCAAGAATATAGACTATGTCAATACATCTCCACATAGAGATCCATCCTATGTCCTCTCACATTCATTTTTAATAATTTGGATTATGCCTTAGGGCATCACTATCTCTATCTCCATAGAGATTCATTATAACACTCTTGTAATATTAAAATATTTATCATCATGGATTTCTACTTGTATTCACATGTATATGCATTCTCCTTTAGCATCTCATTTCTATTCTTATTAGCATTATGAGTTCTACATATGCATTCTCATCATAATGGTTAGTCTTATTAATTCCCTCACTCTATTTGTAACAATCAACCTTGGTGCTAATGCCTTAGTACACAAGTAAGCATATTTTGGTTCCATAGCCCCCCATACCTCAATGTCATAATATCTATGACAAGTAATGTCCTTGCTTATAAAATATTTCATGTCTTCCTTTCTTTCTAGAGTAATCTTGCCATTCATGACCTATTACATATCACCATTTTATGTCATAATTCTCTTGATACCATAAACTAGTTTAGGGAAGTTATCCTTTGTACATTGTTGTAGGCCCCTATGGTGTGAATCAAATATCCAAGCCATAGGGATATTATAATAACATAAACATAATTTATGGTTCATAACACAAACATTCATCTCAATTATATCCATGTAATCATACCTAAATTAATATATAGATGAATCAAATAATTAAAAATTAATATTAATAAAATTTTAAATATATTTACATTTTTATTTAACATATTCTAATTGTGTGACCCTAAGAAAATAGAGGTACACAAACACAATATTATAAATAAAAATAACCTTTATGACTAAGATAATTGGGTGTACTTTAATTTCTTAATTAAAATAAAATATTTATTGATATTTAACCTAGTACTATAGACAAATTTAACGATAAAATTCAATATGATTTGATCATTTTCATATTTACGTATTAAAACAAAAACTAATACAATGTCAAGAATTTTGATAAATTTTTATCAAATTTGATTGTTGTTGGTGTCCATGAAAATATGTGTATTGTGTGACTCATTAGAAATTTTTTAGTCTCATGGTAGCCTCATAAATTTATAAGAAATGTTCCAATGATCAAATGAATCAAAGCTCATACTTGGCTAGATCAAAGAAAAAGGAACTTTTATAAAATATGAACATATCACCATTAGTTTGTAATAATCCTGGATTTGATATAATAGGTTGCTCTTCTTTATAAGGAGAAACACAACAAGAAAGATAAAATATGAAATACTATTGAATCCTTTTAAACATGACTAAATTTAGTAGTAACCTTAGTGTGTTTAGTAGTAACCTTAGTATCAACAGGTGCATAGACATAATTTATTATGCCTAGAAAAATAACTATTAAATTTTGTAGTGAAGTGGTTATTATAGTCATTAAATTTAGTAATAAATAAGTTATTATAATTGTTAACTTTAGCTATAATAGCACCAATTGAAAAGAGAGTTCGATAAACTAAAAATGTGTAGTGGGATACCCATGTACCATACCACTCCACCATCTAAAATTTTTTGAAATCTAACTAAACAATGTCATATCTTAAATGTACAATTATTAAAAATATATTTTATTTCCTTATCTTTAATGGTATTTAAAAAAAAAAATAAAAATTCAAAGGTATTTGTTTTTGAGAAAAAAGGTAAAAAAAAATTCAAAAAAACTCAAGTTATACATTTACCTTAGATAGACTAAAACACACCATAAGGTAAGTAAATATTATCACAATATTATCACAAGACTTTAGATAGACCAAGTAAGGTAAGTAAATACTAGATATGAGCTTATAATATTTCTCATATGCTCATGCTAATCCAAATTTGTAAAAAAGAAACAAAACTGTAATATAAAGATTGATTAAGCTTCGAAGTAACTCCCAACTAATGATTCAAGTTGCAAAATGGTGCCTTATCCATTGTGCAATTGTAGCCAAAATTAAAATATGATGAAGAGATAAGAGGGAGAAGATAAAAATAAGCCAGCCACATTCATTCAAATGATGCAAAAAAGGTATAAAGCATGCTAGTGAAAGAAGATGTCATTTACACATTTAAATGATGTAATATTTAAATAGGACAACAAGAAAAATTGCACATAGAACTACTAAAAGGAGGAAGTAGAATTGTATTAAACAATAAATCATTATAATAGAAGTCTGGTCAGAATAACCAGAACTCACTAAGCAAATACAAGTAAGTTCTTCATTCAAATGATGCAATAGAGAACAACTCTTCATTCAAATTATGCAACAAAGAGCCTCCTAGATTTTGACCTCAACCACTGGAAATAATCTTAGTAAATTGGGCACCTCCTCAATAAAACCTGCACAATAATGGGGAAGAAGAAAGGGGTGACTAGACAAGACACATAAAGAAAAAATACAACTGACAAGGATAGGCACTCTGGTATACCTCTTGCAGAATTTTACTTTGCAAAAACTTGATCCCTTTTTTTGTTGTAGTAACTCCCTTAAATAGCTTGATCACTTGGTCCATAATTTCAAAAACTACAACTACCTCGATGATGGTCCATAATGTTAATTGCACTTGTAGTGGTTCTTATTTGTAGTGTGGTAGTTGTCTCAGTCAATCAAAAATACATATTACATAAATCTTTATAATTATCATTTTTTATAACTACAATTATCGAATTTGAATGATGGCCTCTCACTGTCTCTTAATTGGATCTCAAAAATGACCCATAATAGCCACTATCTCCATCACCTTTGGTTTCTCTTTTTTTTAGGGTTTTGAGTTTAGGGTTTAAGGTTTTTATAAATGCTTTATTTTATCATTCCTATATTTTTTCCTTTTAGGTTTGAGGTGTAGACCAATTGGTTCATCCAAACCCCATAAGGGGGTGGAGGTCTAAGGTTCAAATCTCGAGCCTCGTCGGACTGAACGCTTTTCCCTTTCTTGGTGCTTTCAATGGCATAAAAGGTTTAAAATGATTGTGGTATGGTGGTTATAGGGGTGGACTGCATGAAAATCTATGTGGCGGCTTCTAGGGCGGAAAACATAGAATACTGTGGCGACCATAAAAAGTTGGACAACCTGCTCGGATTCGTGGCGGCTATCGATTCCACCATGTAAATTCAAAAAAAAAATATATATATATATATATATATATATATATATATATATATATATATATATATATATATATATATATATATATATATATTCCTTTTTGTAATGTGATACCAAGGGTATAAACATCCCAAAGGAAACCCTAAAATAAAACCCTAAATCTTAAAGCCCTAAAGATAATAAATTACTATTTTTGGACAATTTGTCATTTTTAGCCAAAAACTATCTATTTTAGTAAGTCGCCAAAAAAAATTGGATAGCCCTCTAAATTAATGCACATCATCATAACACCCATATTAAGACTTCTAGAAAAACTCAAAACCAACCCATGTCTAAGAAGTTATTAAATTCTAAAATTTATTTTTTTCAATTTTCTAAAACACTTGTAAATTCTATTTTTGGGGTACTAGATGAAGGAATTAGAGCCCGATAAAATCTTGAAAAATCATCTAGGACACCAAGGTTACCTAGCCATATATTGTCCTCCTCTTTATAAAGCTCCTCATAAAATTTCAAGCTAATCCAACGATCAAATCAAAAGTTATGCCCTTTGAAAGATAGTCTCCTACATCAACCTTATTTGGGCCAAATATTTACTAACAAAATACAGGAAAATAAAAAACAAAGACCTAACCTTGATGATAGAAGCTTTCAAAAATGCTCTCATAGGAGTGATATAGGACACAAAAAAACCCAAGAACCCAAAAATTTATGGAAAGGAGACCGACTAGGGGATTATTGCAAATTTTGAAAGGACTCACATGACACCAAAAATTCAAAATTTAGGGGTAAACTCAAGTTGGATTTTGAGGATCCAACATAGGCTTTGACTAGGATAGGTGATGAAAAGACTCTTTGAAAATGAATTACCTAAGAACTCCAAAATCTCCAATAGACCACAAGGACTCAAAAACTAAACTAATCACCTAAAAGAACACCTTAATCACATAAAATGAACACATTAATCACCTAAAAAGGATACTTTAATCACCTAAAAAGGACACCTTAATCACCTATAAAGAACAAGACTAAAACACACATCTTTAAACAAGGAGGACCAATACTAACCAGCTCTCATGATTTTATGAGCAATAGCCTTTGGAGTGAAGTTAACCCCACAAAAACAAGAATGATATTCTCTTAGCACTTGAGGTACCTCTTTCTCAAATAAATAGAGAAGCAACACACCATATAGATGCCTCTAATACAATCTACCTTCCTAAATGTAGTATTTTTGAGCCAATTGCTTGATGGATCTCCTTTTGTTTTTGGGCATATATTTTGGAAATGACAATTTTTGAAGGTAAAACATAATTCTATTATACCCCTGACAATCAATATTATCAATTTATCTAGCTTCATACTACTCATCTACTATGATAGTGTTATTCATAGCCTCCCCTTCTTTATTAGCCAGATACTTTTCCAGTCCTTGTTCTCTGACAATTTGTACTACTTTAAACTCCACATCATATTGCAATAATTTAGCCATCCACATTGTAGGACTACCTAAAGGTTTAGGTTGAGTGAAAATATATTTAACAACAATGTAGGGGATACAAGCTATTACCTTGTTGGATCCAAAAATACACTTGAAATGATCCAATCCTCTAATTAATACATAAGCTTGTTTTTCCAACAAAGAGTATTTCAATTGTGCACCCTTCAATTCTGCACTCATAAATGCTATATGTCTTTCATTTTTATCTTCATCTTGTTGATCTAAAACTACAAAAATAGTATCTTCTAAGGCAAATGAGTAGATCTTGAAATCTTTGGAGTAATCAAGGCAGTTCAATACTGGAGCCTTAGTAATTGCATCTTTGATATTCTATAAAGTTGCAGTATTATCTTTTGTCCACCTTATTTTCCCATTTTTCTTGATCATGTCATTTACTGGTTTAGCAATCTAAGAAAAATCAAGGACAAACCTTCTAATAAATTTAATCTTCCCAAAGAATTATCTAACTCCCTTAAGATTTTTAGGAGGGTTAATTTTAGTTATTGTCTCTATTCTTTGTGGAATAATGCTAAGATTCAAAGATATGTCAAACCCCTTGCACCTATCAAACACTTGAGTTAGATGTGCAAAATGATCTTAAAAAAATTTACAAAAATTTGTAATGTCATCAAGATATACTACCACTATCTTGAACATGAACCCCTTAAATGCAACATCCATTGCTCTATGAAATGTTTCCCCTACACTCATCAATACAAAGAGCATTCTCATATATTGAATTTTTCCCCATGATGTGGTGAAAGTTATTTTATGCCTATCTTCTATATTCACTACAATCTGATTGTAACTTGAAAAACCATCTAATAAAGATATTCTTGATGACCCAACCACTCCTTGAAGCAAATATTCCATATTTGGAAGCAGATAGTAGTCTTTGAGAGATCTCTTATTTAGATTACTAAAATATACACAAATATTGATCTCACTATTCTTTTTTCTAACTAGAACCAGGTTTGCCAACCAAGAAGAAAATCTCACCTTCTTGATTATCTTAGCATCCAGTAACTTTCACACTTTTTTTTGCATAATTGGATGCAAAGTAGGATTAAAATTTCTTTGCTTCTACTTGAAAGGCTTGGTATCTTTATGAAGAGGTATTATGTGAGTCATTACCTTTGTGTTGAAGGTCTTCAGATCCTCATAACTCCAAGCAAAAGAATCAATCTTCTTTTTTAGGTAGTTGATATACTATTGCTTCTCTTTTCTTGACAGATATTTATTGATCCTAACAATCTTGGTCTATTCCTTTGTTCTAATATTAACTTGATCAACCTTAGATTATTGAACTAGAGTTTTATATGCTCTATAAAAGTAATCAAAAAAACTCTATAAAGATACCAACCCCTTGGGGATCCTATTGGTATTCAGTTGTATGACTTATGTGGGCTCTCCAATAACATCCTTTAGTTTTTCTTCATCGCTTTAATCACAAATAACATCAAAAAATTCATTTTGCATAGTCATAAAATCATTAATATATATATCATCATGAAAATATTATAAATATACCACATTATCAAGGATAGATGGCTTATAAACAGATATGGTTGGGAACCTATCCATAAACCAAGTGTCTATTTCAGGTCTATCTGCTCCAAAAAAATTAATTTCCAATAGATTAGCATTGTGATTTTGTGCTCTAGGAATAAATTGTAGATCAAAAACCAAGAATTTATCTATTTCATCCAACATTGATTGCTTATATTGCTTTAATCTAGGGTGCTTTGTTTGATATTTTCCTTTGATCTGTTGAATTATTATCTTAGCATCCCCACTAACTTTGAGGTAATTAATACCCAATTCCTTGACCTTCCTTAGCCCTAGCAATAAAGCTTCATAATCTACACCATTATTTGTACAAGAAAATTCTAACATGTATGATATGCCAAGATAGCCTCCATTGATGTCTATTAATAGTGCTCCAGTTCCTACTCCTGCTTTAGATTTTTTTCCATTGAAGGTCATAGTCCATAACTCAAAAGTCATAATTTTATTAGTTTATGCATCTGCTTTAGCCTTCAATTTTGGATCCATATTCTCAGCATCAAGCACTTCTAACAAGAAAGGAGAATGCTAAATAGAGTAAACCCCCATATATTTTTCCTCAACATAATTCATGATATTAATTGTATTATCATTAAGATCTCTGAATTCAATAGAATACCTATTGAAGGGTTCTCTTTTCAAGTTGAAATTTTCCTTACCTTGCATTGGTATAGTGGCATATGTCCAATCCAACGAAATAGTACCACCTAGTTGTTCTAACCAATGCCTATAAAGTAAGATAGAAAAGAAAGGGTCTATATCTACAACTACAACATCCATTACCACATATTTCTTAGCATATTGTTCAATATGGACAATAATCCTAGTGATAATACCTACACAATGTACTTTCCTATTATCCATTACAAAAATAGGGGGTTGCTCTTTTTGACAAATTAAGCCTAAATAATCAGCTACCTATTTTGACATCACATCCATGGAAGCACCACTATCAAGCATATAGTTATGAATAACATATTGATTCCCATAGCCTAATGTATACCTTAGTGATATATAAAATGGTTTAACTAAATATGGAGCTTTGACTGCATTATTCTCAAGTCCTATGGGGTTTTGAGGCTTACCTCCTAATTTATTAATTAGTTTGAAGACCCTACATACCTAATACTGATACTTTGGAATAGTCATTAATTTCCCAACTTTAATGCTAACCTTCTGCTTGGAAACCTCTATATCTAGATCAAACTATTCCTTATTATCATCAATCACATTTTTAGATTTATGATTAACCAAGTCATTTTGTTGCTTTTGAAAAATTTCCTCTACGTAGACTCTTTAGGAATCATCTGCAACTTCATTTAATTTACCTTTTATGTGAAATCATTGTTGTAGTTTTATCCTTTTGTGTAGGTCCTTCAATAGTTTTTTCCTCCACTATTCTATTCCTAAGATTGATAGCATGTATTCTCTATAAAGACTTAACCTCTTTTGTTGTAGGTATAAGCTTCCCCTACTTCATTCTATAAAATCTCGTATTAGGAGACTCACTTGAAGTTGATGCCTCTCCAAATACTAAGACTTTTTGTTCAATATTATTGGCACATAAGTTCATATCTCTCAAATTTATTTTCTCTGACTTCATCCTCCTGAGTCCAGCATACATTACTTCTAATATCTTCATCTTCAGATTCAATATTTAAATCAACATTAGAATGTAGACTTAGATAAATACCACAATCAATAGGGTTATGTGGTGCATCATAGGTAGAGTAATAAAAAGGATGATTTGATGCTATATTGTTAGATGGTATGGAATTTGGAACATAATATAGATCTCTCTCTATTTCTTTCTTTTTCCAATTTCCATTTCGATTCCTATTTCCCTCTTCTTTCTAATTGTTATTCCATTTTGATTCCTATTTCCATCTTCATTCTCATTGTTATTCCTATATTTGTTAGATATAAATGATCTAAGAATGTAGTAAAGAAAGTATAAAAGATACAATTATATCATTAAAAACCAAATTGAAAGGGAGAAAAACTATGAGATTTATAAAATAAAGGATCAAACTAAATCCTTCTCAAAGCATAGTAAAATTTATATAAAATAAAACAAAACTCGTAAAATTTGTGCTTCTCTCTTTGCTCATAAAAATTGTCATACCATAAAATCAAATAATTGGTCAGCAATGGTGATGAAGTTAAATATTTCTAAGGATTTTGGAAGAGTAAACTAGCTATATTTAAAAATGATACTTACTCATATTGTATTTTGTGTGCAAAGGATGAATTGGATTATGAGACGTTTGTGTTATGTTTCTTTTGTAGTTTTGGTTAATGGGTCAGCCTCTCCATTCTTTAGAGATTCTCTTGGGATAAGACAAGATTACCCCTTTTCACTACTATTATTCTATTTAGTAGTTGAGGGATTAAGTAGGTGGGTTTTAGAAGCCAAGAGAATAGGAGGAATAAAGGAAATTAAAATAGGTAGAGTTGTGGAAGGTATCCATATACTTTTTGTAGATGATGTTCTTATTTTCACATATGGAATAGTAAGAGATATAGAGAAGTTAAAACAATATTTAGATATTTTTTTCTAGCAATAGGGATGCATATTAATGCAAAAAAGTCAATAAACTCTTAAAATCATGCGGATTAGGATTAGATCATATTAATATATCAATTTTCTCCTTTAACAAATTTGATCTTCAAGAGGGATTTAAATATCTTGGGTTCTTTTTGAAACCCAATGAATACACTAAAAAATAGTAGAATTGGTTGATAAAGGTGGAAGGAAGAATTAATATATGGTGCAAAAAAAGGTTCTCTTTAAGTGGAGATTGAGTTTGGTCAAGTCTTTTTTGGAGGCAATACTAATATATTGACAATATTTGGCTCATATACCAAAAGGAGTTTTGGATAAAATTGGATAGTTAAACTATAGGTTTTTATATATAGCAAAAAGAGAAAGGAAGGGTATTCTTCTAGTTAAATGGAAATTATTAGCCAAGCCCAAGAAAAATGGAAGATAGGAACTTAAGAATATTTTTATGTTTAGTAAGGTTCTACAAACCAAGTTTGTTTGGAAGATAATATCAAAGGAAAGCTTATGGAATAAATATCATATACGAAAAATATTTAGAGCAACTCATAGTCAAGGAGTGGATAAAGGGACCAGTGAATCAAACCCATAATATTTTAGTTTATTGGAAGGCAATGACTTAGGCCTTTTCTATTATAGGTGACTAGATTACCTAGAAAATAGGAGATGGTTCAAGGATAAAATTGGGATTAGACCCTTGGTTGGTTGTGGTGGTATGCATAGACTACAAAATAATGTAATTTAAATCCTAAGAGCTCAAGGTATTAGAACTCTCACCCAAGCAATTGACCTAAATGTTGGATTTTTAGCAAGATTATCATAGGTCCCAATATCCAGGATCTAATATAAAATATATGAAGGTACATTTATAGAATAATATCAATACATACAAATATTTAATTAATATATCTAATACATTCATGAAATTACAATTATATTTCAAAATAGTACTCACAATAATATTGATCAAATATACAATATTTGTATACAATTTTTCATTATATATTTTCTCAATACAATACATAGAGCTTTATCTCCATAATATAACCTTTGGATATAAATATTCAATACTTGAATATTGCTCTCATCACATATCTAGGAGATGCAACCTTTTCTATTCCACATATAAGATAAACCTCTCATGTCTCTTGACATTACATCTTGCCACTTGTATACTTGACATTTATGCATAACTCTTGACTTCCTATACACTTGCATTCCTTATTATATAACACTTGCACACTCTACTATATGACACTTTGATCATCCTACACATTGACATATAATTAAGGAGAAATATAAATCACACACCTAAACTATAGACTCACACCCTATTCTAATATTTACATATTTACAATTGTACCAAAGGTACCATGGGGGTACATTAGCATATACCAAATAATATAATATTCTCCAACACTAAAATAATATATAAACTAGAGATATGGATGGAAGGAAACAACAATGTTAAGGCTTTAGGGCTAGGATTCATACTCATGGGAAGAATATGTGGGGAGGCTTAAATCTGGACATATCAAATTGTGAGAGGAAGTTGATCAATTGGCATGGAAAAAGAATGGATCTATTGTGGATTACTCTCCAAATTTTGGGTATAATAATATATTGGAAGATAGAAATGATGATTCAACATGGTGGTGGAAGTCACTCTGGAAGCAGAAAGCCCCATTGAAGACAAGATTGTTCTTGTGGCTTGCTATAAAAAATAAGGTTCTGACATGGGAGTTATTATAGAAGAGGATTTGGAATGGTCCAATAAGGTATCATTTATGTAATTCGTTCAATGAAACATAGGTTTAGAGGGATTTTATAGTGTAGGTAGAGCTTCCTATAGGATGTAAAGAAGACTTCCTAGGTCATACAAAGTTTTTATAGCTCTCTTATTGTTTGTTTCATGGGGAGTATGGTTATATAGGAGCACATGAATATTTCAATATTAGGATAATACTACTTAGAAGATCTCCTCCCAAATCATTATAAGTTTCAATAACTAAAAGGTTTCGATAGCAACAAAGGTAATTAGACAAATCCACTCCAGTTAAAGCAAGGAAATTTAAAGCAATTTTTTTTTAAATTACAAGTTATTGATTTAAATAATGTTATTTGATACTTTAGGAAGGTTTTAAAGAATAGAATTTATGAGTTAAAGCAATGAAAAGCAAGGTAGATTAATCCATTTCAGTTAAAGTAAGGAAATTTAAAGCAATTTAAAAAACAAAAACTCATAAGTTAGTGATTTAAAGGATATTGGTTGATAAATTGTGAAGGTCTTTAAGGATAAAACTTATCCTGATAGAGACAATAATCTATGATGTATCAATGACCTAATTTTTAGGTCATTATTGAAGCTTTAAAGAAATTTTAGAGAGGCATCTAAAGAATGTAATTTCATATTTTCTTAATATAAAACCATGAATTTCTTTTTATAGGAAAAAAATGTTATTTGAACCTCCCATACAAGGCCATAACCTTAGTTCTTTAAAGAATCCTTAGCCTTTTTATAAATAAATTATTCTATTAACAACATTGTTTTTCATGTTTATTTATTTTTTAATATTATATATTTTAATGCATTTTCAATTTTATATATATATATATATATATATTGTCACATAAAAATATGCTAAAATCTACTAAATGTGGCAACTTACATATTGGGAGTGAATATATGTCATGTATGTTAGATTTTGGAGCCTTAAACTTAAAGGAAATATGATCACAAGTATAAAAATAAGCATGCAATATTATAACTATGATAAAGGAAACTTAACATGCATGAAAATATGATAGAAGACTTGATACAATACTCTAGAAATGCTCATATAATAAATCTCACACAAATTACAATGCTCCTATCATGGAGTTTGCATTGCAACTCCTCCATGATATCAAAATAGAGCTACATTGTGCCTACTACTCCTCTCACCTATGCACTACTCAACTCTCTCAATTGATCTCTCACTCACAATGATTCTGTTATATAGAAATATATATTACTTGCCTCTCACTCAACCCTTGTGCATTAATTAAATTACACAATAAATCTTTTAAATCCTAAGCTAATCCTAATCTAACTATGTACCCATGAAGATACATTAGTAAAGAACCAAATGATGTAATATATTCCAACATCCCCCTGTATTATATTATTTGGTTTTTGAAGACTTTGGTCTTCAATATAGATCTGTAATATGGTATTTAAGTTTGTACTCTTCTTCCTATTCAAATAAGTAGTTAGTCTTCATGAGAATCTATCTTGGTTGATAGAGCTTTAATTCCATGTTCATATGTAGGCTCTTCCATTTATTCAACTTCTTGAATCTTTTGGGAAATGTGTCCTTTATGATTTCCTCCATGATATTCAAGTTGAGGGTACTGATTTTGAGAAGTATATGTCCTTTGGAACTACTTCTTTTGAGGTTGATACTGCTTTGGCTGAAATATCTTATTATTCTTGACTCTGATTCTTTGGATTAAATCTATAGTAGTTTGTATTGTGCCCTTCATTTCCACATATCTGACAATACCTGTTATTCCAAGGTCTTCATCCTTTTGAGGATGATTCCATATTTCCCTATGGATTATATTTTGTCACCAAAGCATTGTTAGTCATCTCATATTTAACTATATTTTCTACCTCATATTCTTGGAGAACATTGACTAACTCATGAAAGGAAATATATTTACTTAAAATTTGCAAGGAGGTAACTAAATGCTTGTAACTATCTGGAAGTCCTCTCATGATCACTTGAAAAAGAAATTTATCTTTGACCTCTTCTCCTAATGTTAATAATTTTTCTTTAATATCTTCTACCTTTCTTAGAAATAGCTCTATACTTTCACCATTGTTTATTTTTAAGGAATGTAATTGAGTTTGGAGGTTTAAAATACTAGCTTTGTTTTTCCCTTCAAATATTTTCTCTAATGATTTCTAGGCCTCTATAGATGTTTTTGCTGAAATGATATATGGTTGTATTTCATTTATGATAGCAAATATTATTATCATTAATGCCTTAGCATCACTTTATTTGAATTTCTATATTTCTATATCATCTGAAATTAGTTTAGTTTTTGTTCCTATAGTAATTTCCTAGAGTTTCTCAAATGTCAAGATGGTCTTTACTTTATTTTTCCATGAGAAATAGTTTTAGACCTTTAAGTAATTGATATTCTATAAGAATAAACTTATTTGATGTCATGATGGTCCTAGTAGTCTACCTTGTATCTCCCTATTAATGATATATGCTATAAATATGATTCACTTCTATTACTTGCAACCAACATTTGTAGAAAGTCTTTTAGAAATGCAATTTCATAAATAAGAGTTCAATAGCTTTAGTTGGATTGTCTATGTCCAACTATAATTTTGATGCAAGCAATATCTAAATATCTTCAACTATAATTCAATACGATAATAAGTTTCTAAACTTATAGAAATTTAGTTGAAGTAGGATTCTTTATATCTCCCTAATTAGAAGTTTTGTTTGAAAATTTAGATGTTTGCAAATTAACCTTATATCTCCTTTAAAATTTACAAATAATTGAAGCATGAATAATAAAGATTTTAATGCTTCTAATTTATTATTTCTTCTTAAAAAATAAGTAATGCAATTTTTGGGTATCTTCCACTATCTTATAACTCCTCTAAATATCCTTAGATTAATATTAAAGCTGATATGTATAATATTACTCCATAAACTTTATGAGAGTCAATAAATATTAGATATTACATTTATATCAAGCGTTTGCTTCCTATGGTATGAATATCGTCATCACCTTGTGGTCTCCTCCAATAATAGAAATCTGTTCAACACTTTTTTATGATACTTATTCATTCTTCAATGTCATCCTTACGTCTTTCAATGCGGTCTCTATGTTCTTCAATGTAGTCTCTATGTTCTTCAATGGAGTCTCTATTTTATTCAATGCAATATCTATGTTCTTCAATGTAGTCTCTACGTAATGCACTTTCACTCCTCCTTGTTACATGCTCTTGAACCTCTAAAAGAGGGTTTTCCATAGTGACAAGTGTCATAAATATTGTAAAAAATGTACTCTTCTTTGGTTGGGCATTATGGAGTGCTTCACCTTCTGGTAGGTTATGGCAAGTGGTAGCAATCTTCTTTTGGATGTTACATTTTGTATGTAGCGCTTCCTTTTGGAAGTTACACTTCATATGTGCACTTCTCTTGGTGGTAAATGTTATGAAATGATTCCACCTTATGCCAAGTGGCACTTTATTCCTTGCAGAGTTTATCAAGTTTCATCTTCACTTTTGCATGATCTTTACCTCCAAAGATGACCTGAGAAATTCATCCTTGCTTTTACTCAACTATTTCAGTGCACTTCTGAGATGATATTTTGATTTGGATGCTTCAACAATGACCCTATGCAAATTTTGTGATGATTTATTCAATGTGGATGTAATGAATTCCTCTACTTTTATTTATATTCTGCTCTAATACTGAAAATGCTATGTAACCTTACTATTTTCTAGGTTTGACATTTTTGTTCTTAGTTTGGCTATGCTGCTATCTAGAATGGTGAATGTTGAGCTTCTTCTCCAACACTTTGAATGTGCTTTTACTCTTTTTTGATGGCTACTTGTGGCAAGACAATGGTGCTTGTAGCAATCTAATTTTCCACCTTTGTTTTAATGTTTTTCCTTCTCCTTTAAAACTCTCTCTTTCCCTACATAAACTGTGTACATTTTCCCCATGTGATCTTGAGCTAGTTCTTATTTTTATAATACTGGCTGGGGTGAAACCGAGTGTTTCTTTCAATGTTAGCAACTTCTTCCTTGCTTGGTTACTTCAAATCCGGGCTTCTTATATTTATGTATTTTGTAGTCTTCTTTTAATAAAGTAAGCAATATAATATTGATCAATTTCTTTCTCTTCAAATGTATCTAACTTCTATTTTTCTCTTATGTGCAAGTTTAGACCTTGTAGATGATACCTTCTACACTATTTTTGAAGACTTTGAACCAAATATTATGTAACCTTTAAACTTGAAACTGGTGCTTAATAAGCTTAATGAAAATCTAGATATAAAGGCTTAACTAGTAAACTTTTGCACCTTTTGTTGCATACCTTTTTCACTTCATGGTGATTAAGGTCACTTTAATTTGCTACCTTTTGTAACCTGAGTTGCAACTTTTGTAGGTTGTCCAAAACAACTCCTTTGTACACCTTTATGCAGCCTTAAACCTTACTAATTTGCTGCCCAAAAACTGTAATTTGGTGGCTCTAAAATTACTTCTGAAATCTGAATATTCCTTTGTCTTCTTGCTGCCTAAAAATTCTGTGTTTTGCAGCTTTAATCCTCCTTTTGAATCCAGAGTTATCTCCTTCAATTCGCTGTCCAAATTTTCTGAAACTTGCAACACTAAATTCAATATTAAATGTTGCCTCTAACTCCTTCAATTTGATACCTTTTTTTTGTCCACAAGCTCTTTATTTTTGCAGCTCTAAGTGCTATCAATATGCTACCTTTTTCTTTGTTCTCAAGTATAAAAAATTTTAGATTGTAAGGCAATCAATACCTTCATTGAAAAATTGTCCTTGAATCCCAAAAATTTTGTAGGATCCTCCCTCGAATTTTAGTTGAGATGTTCACTCAAGAACGCTTCAATGATAGCCCCCAAATATCTTGGATTTGGTGGTTTTTATATCTCTTTTCTCTTGCTGAATTCTCACTTCAAAGTATATCTCCTCAAACAATTTGTCAATATTGAGATCTATTTCATACTACCTTGTTATTTGACAATTATCTTGCCAAACCTTCTCCTTTGGGCTTATCATTGTATGACGATGATTGTCCCAATTCCTTAGCTTTTTCCTTAGTAGTAATTTCTATAATGAGTCCTTCTAAGAAATCATTCAATGAGGCTCACCAGCCTTCTTGTTTCTCCTTGAGACCTCTCCAAGGTCCTCAAACTTACAAGTTCAAAATATTCAATGAGACTGTTGGGATTGAATTTCTTCATGTGGAGGAATTTATTGATTTATGAGTGAAGGGAAAGGACTAGATGATATTGTATGCATTAAGGGAGCAACTATTTCAATAGTTAATTCCAAAGTGGGGGTCATAGGAGTAGGATTTGATGGGGGTACTCATGAAAAGTAACAACCCTAGATAGAATTATCTTCTTGTAAATAGGCTCATATAACTTATATGCATTGGCACTATCACTATAGCCAACAAAGATGCATTTTTGGCTCTTATCATCAAACTTATTTCTTTTCTTATGAGGAATATGAGCATAGGCATCACATCCAAATACTTTCAAATGGCCCACATAGGGCATCCTTCCCATCCATGCTTCTTCAAGTGTTCTTTAATGTAAGGCCTTTATGTAGGACTTATTAGTCAAGTATGCAGCAGTAAGAACAACTTCTCCCCAAAATGAGTTTGGCAATGTGGCAGCATGTAACATTGATTTTTCCCTATTTGTGATCGTTTTATTCATACTCTCTGCAACTCCATTTTTTTGGGGGGTATAAGGAGTTGTGAATTGCCTCCTTATCCCATGGTACTTACAAAAATTGAAGAATTCATTGGAGACATATTCTCCACCATTATTTGATCTTAAGGTGGATATTTGGTAGCCACTTTCTCTCTCAACAAGTGCCATGAATTATTTGAACTTATCAAGGGCTTATAATTTATATTGAATTAGGTAGATCCATACCTTTCTATTGTAATCATCAATGAAAGTGATATAGTATTTAGCCCCAGTATATGATTGAATAGATATTGACCCACAAATGTCTGAATGAACCAATTGCAATGGTATATTGGCTCTCCAAGCCTTTCCTAACTCAAATGGTTGTCTATGATGTTTGGCTATAACACATGGTTCACAAAAACATTTTTACTCCTTAAGATGTGGAAGTCCTTTTACCAAACATTTCCTTGCCATCATTTGAATATTATGAAAATTTAAATGCCCCATTCTTTCATGCCACATGTACTCCAAAGAAAAAGTAGTAGTTGTATGCAAATATGTTTGTGTTATAGATTTTTTGAGGTAGTAAACACAATCATTTTTTACTCCCATGGCTTTGACATTACCATTTGGTTCCTGAATGTAGCACTTGTATTTTTCAAAATATATAGTATAGCCCTTATCTGTAAGCTAGCCAATAGAAAGAAGGCTCCTTTTAAGACTAGGCACATACAAAACATATTTTGTAGGAATATTATTCCCATCATGCAAAGCAAGTGGTGCCTCCCCAAAACCTTCAATGGGAAGGGTACTTGCATCACCAAAAGTAATAAATTGATTAGAAGTAGGCTAAACTTTGGTCAACCAATATTGTCTTCCTATCATGTGCTTTGCTGCTCCAGAATAAATATACCAACAATCTTTATCTTCAAAATTAACTTGGTTTGCTGCATACAATGTGTTGAGAATATTATTTTGTGGATCCCTTTGATCTCTTTACCTCTGATATCAATTAGTGACATTATGATTCTATTTGCCATAATAATCACACCCTTGTTGATTGTTGTTTTGACTCCCTTGAGGTCTTGTTTGTCATCTTGGCTACTATTTTTTCTACTGATTATACTGATGTGTCTATTGCTGACATGGTTTTTGTTGGTTCTGTTTATGTGGTTGCTACTAGTACTATTGATGTGGCTACTAATGGTACTATTGATGTGGCTATTGTGGGTATCTCTGATGCTATCTACCTATATGATTCTAATTTTACTGATTTGAAACCTTGTTTTGTCTAGGATGTAAGGATGCCTTGGTGGCAAAATCTACTGATGAGGCTTCAATTTCTTCATCTTTGATTAGGGCTTGCTCATGTTTCTTAAGTAGAATATCAATCTCCTCAAGTGTGGAATTCATTGTTTTACCACTTAGATCTAACATGGTAGCATAGGAATGAAATTTTGAATGAAGGCCATGCAACATTATAGGAATCAACTCATTATCTTCAAGAGTTTTACCAGTAGCTAAGAAATCATTCCTAATAGACTTCACTTCCATAAGGTAATTTATAAGTGAGCCTTTCATACATATATTATGCAATTTTTATTTTAGATACAAAATATTGTCTTGACTTGGCCTTGTTGTGGAGTTTTCCCGCTTACCCTTGGAATATTTATCATGTCATAGGAGACTCTAAAAATCACAACCAACACTGTGGATTCTGGCTGATCCACCTCTTTAACCTAGGAATAAATTACCTTGGACAGCTCTATACATACTATATTGGGTAAGGAAACCCCATACGGTGGGTTCTTATAATGGATTTGTATGATGCAAAGACCCACTAAGGTAGAAAAATATTTTAATGTTGCTTTGGTATTTTAGTGACCATACCTATCAATAATGGATTTTATCAAGACCAAACCAGTTCCATGTCCATTGGGTAGTCATAGCAAAATTTAAATGACGTATAAGTGATGGAGGAAAGAAGAACTAGTTCATTTTAATCCATTCGAATGACGTAATGTGATAAAAATGATTGAACTAGTGATAGAAGGAATTATTCATAGATTCTAATTATAGTAATACATGAATAAGCTAACATAAAATATTCACACAAAAGATGCCAGGGAAAGAGTTGAGATTTTCATTAATATAAAATATTATTACATAAGAAAGATCAGTAGAGTGCTTTATCCTTATATGCCATTGCATTACAATAAACCCTCTATTTGAATATTCAAAACAAGGGGTATCTTCTCTCCGTCCTGATTGCAGTGACATAAGAGCACTCAACTCGAGCACATTCTACAAGAAATAATCATAGTGAACAATGCACCTCAAGCGATCCCTGGTGAATGACAAGAGAAAGGGTGTTAAGGAAGGTAGACAAGCTAATACAGGGAGAATATGACTAAAAAAATAGATGAAGCTATACCTAGGATTTTCTCTCTCAAAGGTTTGATAAAAAACTTTAGTTGCAACTTTCATATTCTTATAGTGTAGGCTCGCCTAACTGCTGCAACCGCTTGTTCTAACTGGAAGAATCCTTCTATACCAAAATTAATATGCATTTAAAATTGGGCACGTAGCCCACGTCCCTCTATCTATATAGGTGGTAGCTGAGACTGTGTATCATTCCCTGTACTACCCTAGGCTAGCAACTGTGCATCTCCAGGTGCATGTGTTTTGGGTGAACAGGGCCCCACTCCTCCTTCCAAGGTTTTATTGGCCTGATGGACACACTCCCATGCCTCATCATGAAAAGCTAACAATAATATCAGAAAATTCAACTCTTGAGCAACTTTTTTGACACTATCTCTCACCCACTACATAGTATTATCAATGAAGACACATACGCGATCCAACATATCCACCAAGGACATGAACCTCTTTGATAATTTACCATCAAAATATTGATCAAAGTCCTAGATATTTTGGAATACAAAGTTCTTGATATCAAGAGTCTGGATGAACTCACTCAACTTGAAACTATAGTCTTCAAACTCGTCGTCAACTTCCTGCTTAACGCCTACCACTTCCTGATCCCATTTGTGCTAAATTTATCTATTTTGTAAGAAGATGAAAACCTTGGCAAATTCTTTGACAAAGAAATAATGGGAACTATCTGATAAGGTGGCTGACATCCTAGCAATGGGCACATAGTTTTCTTTGAACTCCCGATAGATAGGGAATATGGCATTCACCCGTTGGTCACCCTACTACAGTCGATCCTTCAAGAAGCCAATAGTATGCCTGGTGGTGTAAACATCAATAAAAATGGACTGCAACTCTTCCATATTCTCCCCTATTTTATCCTTCACATCCCATTTTAATTCATCAGCCGACCCAAGCTGAATGTTGGTCTGTGGGGTAGGCATCTTCAATTTGTCAACTTCACTCTAAAGTTTCTTAACTTTGAGTTGCAGCTAACTCTCTAATGACACCTTTACTTGTCTCAATGGTGACCTCTCTCATGCTAGGCAGTAATGGGATTTCAAAGGTGGTGGTAGACACATTGACTATCTCTTGTACAATGGTCCTCCTAGGTGTGACTATCCCTTTACTTGGAGATATTTGTTCCTCTATGTATTGAATTTGATCTTCCTCATTAGCCATGAATTGTCAGGCGTAACTGACCCTTATGATAGTGAGGCTTTCGACTCCCTGAGTCGAAGAATCATCCCTATCTTTCTTATGGGTATGGGACTACATAGGACTCTTCTCTTGCACCTCATAGTCTCTAAGTATATTTGATAACCCCTTAATTTTAGTAATATTCTTCATGACTTTGGGGGGGACCTGAAATTCCTTTTGGTTGACCACCAAAGTGGTAGAATAAAAAGAAGATTGGATTTCTACCAACTGACACTACTCTTATGGGTATAACAAATTCAATGCTGATGAGGTGGAACTTTGTTGGGATGGGCCAATAGCCAACTCCTTCCATTTTGAGGTGGCAGTGGGGAAACTAAAATAAGAGGGGAGTTTATCCTGCTCCTATTGGGCCTCATCAATGATTTGCATCATGACCTCAAAAAGGTTAGTGTCTTGTTGGAAAATCTGAAAGGTGGGATCCTCAAATTCTTCTAGAGGGACTACTGGGACCAGTGGGGCCATTTTGTCAACTAGTAGCCCACGGTGCAGTCTTAGATGGGTACTATAATCACCAACAACTTCCAATTTGTTGTAAGGTCGCTTATCCATTCTCCACACCAAGTCCAAAGTTTGATTATTTCTAAAGGCCTTCTGCATTTCGTATTCAAAATCATCCTTGCTATGCGTAACTTGCAGAAGGGTGATCTTGCCAACAATATTTTCTTCGTGATGACCATCTGGTTTGTATGCCCTCCAAGTGATTTCTAGAAAACAATAGGTATCCATATTCCAGATAGCCTGCAACACAACAAAGTAGCCAAGATAAGTGTAATGGCCCACCGTGTAGGGAATGGGCAGCCATTTCACTGGTCCCTTCTTAATTATTTGATTTTAACTTCTTTGCCATTTGTCAAGTGATCTCCAGGATGGCGATGGAAGTTGGGTAGTGTAATGGGAGTGCTTTCGGGGGTAGCTTTGACCCGTATATTCTGATGTAGGAAAATTCCTCTACGTAGAAGAAGTCTCCCACTTTTTCCTGGTGTAGAAAATTTCTAACTCCTGCCCCAATTCTATCTAGAAAATCCCCACACAATCTGAAGTGGACCACTATAAGGACCTTCTTGAAGAAGGTTTTATAACTGTAGCACCCCTCCTGGATGCACAATAATTGGTCTTGCGAGGTTGGTGCGGTTACTCCTCCCATCTGGGCCACCAAAGACTTTCCCAATTGTGCCACGAATAAATGAATATGGAAAGAATAATAGGAGAAAGGAGGCATCACCTCCTTATTTTCCAATATGGCCTCTTATAGCTGCTACAATTCCTTATCCAAATTGTCACTAATTACATCCTCCCATCCGTAGAGAGGACTTTTGTCAGTTTTGTTGCACTGGAGGATTAAAAACATCACTTCTTTTGTAATCGTCTCTAGGTCCTTAACCTCCAATGCCAGATTAATCATATCGATATAATCTTGCACCCAGGGCCGAAGCAAGAACTTTCTAATGGGAAAATTGGTTGGCTTGTTTCTTCTTTTTTTAGCAAAGTCTGGGGGATTGTGGTATTTAACATATAATTGGCCTGGAGAGCCAACGTTAGAAATTCCATCATCTTGGATGTAGTGGCTAATCTGAAGACCTACCTAATTATTTTGGTCGACACCCGGGGCATCGCCTTGCCCTTATGATCTATGATTATTCAGCTCTTGGAGTCGTAGGAGACCACAAGCCATGCCAATAAATCAAAAGAGTGGTATACTTTTGGGTAATTCAATCGGCCCAGGTTTGTGTTCCATTTGTTGCACACGGGAGGAGGCTCGGTACCATCTCGATAAGCCTACATATAGATGCTTCTTAGGAGATTTAGGTGGCACTGATTATCTTCCTCCATGGGGTTGAATGCATAAATTGTCACCCCCTCTACCTCCTTCTATGTTCTTATGTAATATCCCTACTCGTATCCAATAGATTCATGAAAGCCTTAGGGTCTTGCACCCTCCCCGTCCTCCTTACAACAAACCACGCTCCCATGATTTTACCAATTCTCACTTGAATAATTAATGTTTCTGGGATAGTAGAACTGGTAGACACCATTGAATTTGGTAGTGAAGCTGCAATTTTTCTCCCTCTTTTTCTCTATGTTCGACCTCGTCGATAAGCAGTCTTTGCATGCAAAAATGGCATAAAACATGTCTACCACCTTCTTATAAAGCATGTGTATTTAATTTTGTCAAATGGGCGTATGCACTTTTTTATTTTTAGGAGCCTCTATATTGGTTGGGCATGGGACATTGATTGCTACTTTTATTGGCCTAAAGTACTGGTAGAGGGGAATTGCGACTGAAGGAAGCAGGTGGGAAACATAGTGACTCAATATTGGAGAGGGTAGGATGCATGTAGGTGCGCACACACATGGAGCACATTGGACTTAAATTTTGTGTGCACGCTCCATTGGGGAGTGGAGCATGCAACTCCTGAGGTGGGCACACAGGTTTGTGCACCCGCTTTACTTTCATGTGCCCCAAGGGAGTGGTGCACATGAGACAAAATGGGGTGCACAGGCTATGCACCCTCAACTGACTTCATGCACTCCACCGTAGTGGAGTGCTCAACCTTAAGGTAGATGCATAACTTGTGCGCCCGACTTGAACTCTTGCACACCCTGATGGAAGGGGCATGTGGACTCAGGATGGGGTACACAATTTTGTGCACCCCAGTAGAGATTATGCGCTCTATTTTGGAAGTGGAGTGCATTGGCTGGTATATGAGTGCACAATAATGTGCATCCCAATAGAGATTATACGCTCTACTTCAGGAGTGGAGCACATTAGCTGAGAGAGGAGTGCACAACTTGTGCGCTCCAAGGCTTCATGCGTGTGCTCCAAATTTATGGAGTGTGTGTTGGTTCTCTAGGCACACACGAATTTGTGCACCCCTTGGGTCATTCAGTGTGCTCCAATAGAGTGGAGCGCATAAGGTAGAGACGGGTGCACTAAGATGTGCACCCATGGGGACTTTGTGTGCTCCACTCTTTTGGAGCGCACATGCTTTATGATGGGTTGTACAACCTTGTGTGTCCCATGTGAGTGTTGTGTGCTCCACCTCCCCATGGAGTGCACTAAATTTGGGTAGGGTACACAACTCATGCACCCCTAGGGGACATTGTGCACCCCATCCCCAATGGGGTGCATGGCCTAGAGGTGGGCGCACAAGGGTGTGTGCCCAGTGGGGTCCTTGTGCACTCCACTAGTGGAGCATGCAATATTGGATTGGAGTGCACACCTAGTGCGTTTGAGGATCTCTTAGCATGCTCCAAAGAGATGGAGCACACAGGGCTAAATTAGGGTCCACCACCTTGTGCCCCTCGAGGCGATGTGGCTTAGACCCCCCAAAATAGAATATCCTTTTGGGGGTCAACAGGACTGTCAAAAAATCTTCTGAGAGAATCCCATGCTTGTTTAGGTATTTTTGCAGCCCTTATATTTTCTCTGCATTGAATTCATATAGCTATCTTGATGAGACTTAAAGATATATTGGAATTATTTTCAAATTTTGCTTTTTCTTTAGGGTCTTCAGGTGCTATTATTGGGTCTTCATCAACTTTCCTATCTCTCACAAAATCCCACATGTCATTCATAATTAATATAGATTCCATTTTATACTTCCAATTTGCAAAAGTGTCAGCTCCTTCAAGCTTCTTAGTGAGACTACTTAGTAGATTTGTAGTAGCCATGATTTAGAAAAGGATTGAGTGAAGAGGGAGATCAACAAAGGATGAAAAAAGAAACACAAATGCCAAATTAGAGCCCTAAAAAAAATTTAGGTTACACCACTTAAAATCCAGAGGAGGGTTCGCCTAGTTTTTCCACTCTTAATAATGAAGTGGTTCTAACAATGGGAAGGATAACTTGAACACAAGTGCCCTTTTCCACCCAAAGAGAACAATAATTGAAATAGGGATTTATAATAACTTGCTAGACCTTTATACTGAACTTATTAATATACTTGCCCTTACGTGAGGGAAACTATAGGTATGTGAGTATAATGATACGTGGAACATGGGCGTTTTAGAAAGGTATAACCTGTCGAACCTTTATACCGAACTTCTCAATATATTTGCTCTTACGTGAGGGAGACTATAGGTATGTGAGTAGAATAATACATGGAACGTAGGTGTTTCTAAAAGGGAATAAACTGCTAGACCTTTATACCAAACTTCTCAATATACCCACCCTTACGTGAGGGAGGCTATAGGTATATCAGCAGAACAATACGTGGAACATAGGCAATTAGTAAAATGTGATGCTTGCTTTTTGATAATTTATTACAATGGATGTACCAAAGTTTTAGGTGCTTTATGAAAAGGTGCTTGTGTGTTTTCTTGCTTGTATATGTTGCTTAGTGTCAAGTGTGTATATGCAAAGGGACTACACTTGATTACATTTATATGAACCCCAAAAACATGCAAGGATTATAACAAGCATCAAAATATAGAACAAGCTCAACTAAAGAGAGGCAAAAACCAAACACAAAGTTTCCAAGAGAATGCCACAAGAGGACTCCACCAACATGGGATAAGGGGCCCTAAATCACCCCTTGAGTTTAAGATTGTATTAAAACTTTGGCTAAAAAATAGCCCCAAATGTGCCTCAAGAAATGATATAATTTTAATGCCTTCAATGATAAAAATACCTCCAAACTTGCCAAATTCAATGAATAACTTGGCATAATGTCCCCCCAATGAATTTAATATTGATCCCCTCACAATTTTGCCAAATTTTTCTATTCAAGAGTTTCGGATGCAATCAAAAATCCACTCTTATTTACAATATCAACTTCGAGTCAAAATCTAGCTGAGTAAATAATCTCAAAACTGAACAATAATTTCACCAATAAATCTCTCTCAAAAGTCTCTTTCCAACGACTATATATAATCCTATAGTAGGATACAAATTGATGCTTCAAAATGGCAAAAAATAATGACCCTCTAAATATGTCCAACTCCGAGACTTCCCAAATGGTCACCCATACAAGTTTACTCTAGCAAAAGAATGCTTAAGTCTAGATTTTATATGGGATTTATCACCAAAGAATGTTACAATTGTTTTGAATAAAATTGTGCCCAAATAATTTTCTACACTCAACCTAATCACCCCCACATTTTTATTCTCCAACCTTTGCAAAGCATTAGATTTGCAGTAATTTAAATAACCATATGCACATCCAACCAATCATTACTGAAATATAAATTATTGCATAGTGGAAGATCATGGCATCCACTGGTGACACCAACTTTAGAGATCACTCGGAATACCACAACGGACAACACTGCACACTAGCTTAAATTTCACCAAAAGGAACACATAGTTTCATCTAATGATACAAAGCAAAGTCAGGAGGTCCTCGGTAGAAGCTTCTACAATTGAATGTCCCATGATTCGATCTTCACTTTAGCAATATTGAACTGTAGTCTCTGCCTCATACAACGGTCGACTGCATAAAAGAATCTAATTCCAGATAGAGTTGGATGATACCACTGCATCAGTGATCAATTACAATAATCAATAAAAATTCTTTCAGCAATCAGGGTGGGATTCAAATCAATATGACGATGAGTTCGTCACCGCACGTGTAGCAGAATCTTGATGCAAAACAAGATTGGACAGAGATTAAGGCTATGTATAAAAAATTGGCTCTAACACATCACTTGGCTTTGGTCCTCCATTTTGAAACATGAATGCCTCTACAGACTTTAGCTTTGAAACTCTAGAGCATCCATCGCAGAACACTCACAGTCAAATCTATGATGACGACCACGAGGTTGTGTTAATGTTACAATCTTCGATCCCAAAACATAGAAAATCTCTAAAACATTTCAGTGATATCCATTAAAAATTTCCATTGGTGGTATGAATTTGTTTGGGCATATGAACACCAATATAGACACTGTCAGGGGGATCCGTCAGATTTAATTATGTCCTCCTTACTCACTATTAAAGAGGAAGGAATTTCGGAGCCAACCACATCGCTCAATGACCTCCAAATATACAGGAGAGATGTCATCAGTTTATTTGTTCCAATTTTCATGGCTTTGAAGACCATATACACTGTTATATTTCTTCCAGCTGCATCGATCGCAAAAATTACTTATTGGTGTTCACTTTTCTATAACTCCAGATGCATAGTCTCTTTTTTTACGATTGTCTATTCCCATTAGTCATGGGGCAGCAAACAAGCACCAAGGATGGAAAATATTTCAAACCTTTGAATGAGATCCAGCGCTCCAGAATGCCAAGTGTGTCGGTGAGGGGTTTTTTTCTAGGGCAACAACAAACTTATTTCCATGAGCACAACAAATCAAAAACTTACATCTGATATAAAAAATACAGCTGACCTCAGGAAGACCAAACTCTAACTGTAGAATTTTCTTCAAAGCTAAAAAAAAAAACCTCTTTCCCCCTTTAACTTCGACTCTTCCTAAAAAAAAATTTCTCTCACATGAATCAGGAGTGGGAAAACTAAAAACATAAAATAAAATAGGGAGCTTCTGGTTTTCGATCCACTCAATGAGTTGAGAGCATACTCCCTGAATCCATAGACCAATCCCCACAGGCGGATCTCACCGCTCTAATACTAGATGTTGGGTTTGGATAAAAAGCTAAATATATTCATGAATATGTTACAATATATAGGCATCAAGGCTATGAGGGAGATGAGTGAGATATGACATGTGTCATAATATCCACTCCATAGATCTTGCAAAAGACACCACTCTAATTCAATTGAAAATAAGACAAGTGTAGGCATAGTGCACATTATAACAATATTCTAACAAAGACCTTCCTTGGCCTCTTTAATATTCAACTATGGATGTGATATCTTCTTCTAGGATATCTTAAATTTGTTGCTATTGAAATTTGTAATAGAACATTTGTTAGTTCTTCTCAATGCTCAATATTCCAATATGGAAGTTCTTCAAAAGGGCCTTCAATGGACCTCTTCTTTAATGTGAAATTTTCAGTCTTCAATGGAGATCACCAATCTCCAATATTTTCTAGGAATCTTCTCCTTGAGTTTCTTCAATCTTCAATCCTTATTTTTTTGCAACAAAGAATTAATAATTATATGAGGAAATTAATGTCAATCTTCAGGAAAAAAAGATGGAGTTCTTCTCTACTTGTTGTAGGAAGCTTCCCACCTTCTGAGAGTTAATTTTATGCAACAATAAAAACTTAAATGATAGTAACCAAATGTTTTGCTTGAAAACTTCTATTCTCTCTTTCAATTTAATATTAGAAATGATAATAAAAAAATTTATGACTCTAAAAAAATAATATGCACTAGTTGGATTGCCAATCTAGTGGATTCAATGTTGAGTTCTAGTATTCACAAGTTCTTGCAACTCCGTGGAAAAACTCTAGATAAATCAATAATGTGGCTTTCTCTACTTTATATTCTTCTATATAGAGCTAGTTATATCTTAAAATCTATTGTGATGGTATTTGCATGCAATGACGCACTATGGATGATCCGATTTATAAATACTCAACAATAACAATGGTGACCACTTTGTGATTTTCTTTGATCCACCATGGCTCTGATACCACTGTTAGCTTTTTGAACCTTAAAATTAAATAAAATATGATCACAAGTATAAAAATAAGTATGCAATGTTATAACTATGATAAAGGAAACTTAACATGCATGAAAATATGATAGAAGACTTGATACAATGCTCTAGAAATGCTCATATAATAAAGCTCACAAAAATTACAATGCTCCTATCATGGAGTTTGCAACTCCATGATATCAAAATGGAGCTACATTGTGCCTACTAATACTCTCACCTATGCACTACTCAAATCTCTCACTTGCTCTCTCAAACACTCACAATGAGGCCTTTATATAGAAAGATATATTACTTGCCTCTCACTCAACCCTAAGACTCATGTGCATGTGGACTACATGTGCATTTACATAATTGCACATTCTAACAATTGTGCATTTATTAAATTACATAACAAAGCATTTAACTCCTAATCTAATCATAATCTAACTATGTACCCATGAAGGTACGTTAATAAAGAACCAAATGATGTAATATATTCCAACAATGTATCATGAAAATGTGTTCACCTATTGCCAACTCTTCATCAAGACCTTTAAAAAAATGGTGCATTGCTACATTTTGTCCTTGTAATTGACCATAGTGCATTTGTAGTGCTACATTTCATCATTTGGTAGCAATTATTATGTTGGTATAATATTAGTATGTTCAATGCCACACAAATGCTCAAGTGATAGTTTAAGGAAAATATTTCAACATTGAATTCATGTCAATTGAGCAGTGAATTCATATCACCTTAACACCATTATTGCACAAATTATGATATGATATATTTCTTGATGCTATAGTGACATTACAATGGTGCAACAATATGGTACTATGACAACACAAAGATAAGACAAGTTATGAAACTATGATAGCTTAAATGTGCCATCATATTGATGCAAATGCAACGATATTGGTAAATTATGATGTTATGATGACACAAACTTGACTCTATATAATAATAATTCCTTTTGTTTATTATTGAATAACATTAGTTCAACTAGTTAGATTCCTCAACTTTCAAGGGTACACATTAGAATTCTGCCAAGCAACACATGTATAATAGCCAACTTGTTGTAATACCACAATGTGGTCATGATGTAATATGGGTGGGGACCATTTAAATACCATATAACCAATTAAATATTAAAAAATAATGTTTTTTATTTATTAGTATATTGTATTTTGTATAGGCTATACTAAATACCATGTCATCTAAAAGGTTATCATTTTTTTGTTATATGATGGAATTGGTAACTTTCCATCAGTATATCCCTCTAGTCTGTAGTTCAATTATGACCACTACCACTATAACCCCCACCACTCTTAGATACACACAATGACTAGTCACTACATGAGTGTGAGGTAGATGATCTGCCTCGCAAGGGCTCCAATGTGGTTACATGTTGGTCAATCTTAAGGCTACTTCCAATCAATTTTTAATCACATGTTATCAAATATAACCTACTTGTCATCTAAAAGGTTGTCATGTGTTGCATTTACTAGGGCTATGGAAGGATCAATTTAAAATTTTATATAGGATCCAAGGTTGATGCGAGAACATCCAATATAACTAATTAAACAGTTGGTGAATCATTGGTGACTATCGAGTATTGATTATAAAAGAGGAAAGAGGAAGGGGACAAGGTAGTCTAGAAGAGGAGATGTGCATGGAGATAAAGATAAGAAGAGAAAGAAAGAAATGTATGGTAAAGTTTTCTAGTTAATTATAAAAATGGGAATATATTGTAATATACAACCAATTTTGGCACATTGGCAATGACATTAAATTTCCACGTTAAATTTATTCTGTGAATGGTAAATGCATTATGTTTTTGAATTTGCATCTTGTAGAGTGTTTAGAGTTGTGTATGTAGGATTGCAAGTGAAGGCATGATTTTGTAGTATTCTAAAGGAAGACATTGTTCGAAGGGAAACAAGTTAGCTATCTTGGAGAATGGTAATTATCATCTAAATATTACCATTATAGACTT
This sequence comes from Wollemia nobilis, assembly GCA_028583015.1. Classification (NCBI taxonomy): domain Eukaryota; kingdom Viridiplantae; phylum Streptophyta; class Pinopsida; order Araucariales; family Araucariaceae; genus Wollemia; species Wollemia nobilis. Next base: position 27,050 of record JAQPPZ010007245.1, on the reverse strand, counting down.
AACTATTACTATCAAGCTAAAAATAGTTTAATGGAAAACATCTAGCATAAAGTTGAAAACCGTTTAAGGGAAAACATCTAACATGGAAACTAGCAAGTATTTTTTTGGAAGTGTGAAGTGGCATGTGTCGTCTTGGGGTATGTCATGACAATTTTATAGTTGACTATCATCTTGCCAAATTAGAAGTTGTTATCTTGTAATTTTTCATCTTGATGACTTGGAAGTTGTCATATTGAAATTTATCATTGTGCAGTGTTTGTTATCTTGGAAGTGCCATCATCGTATTGAAATTTATTTTTATGCAACATGTGCCATATTGAAAGTGCCATTATGCAATATGTGGTCATGAAGGGTGGCATCATAAGGGATTCGTCTAAAGGAAATCATTGGAGTAAGGAGCCATCTAATAGTGTAATCAAGGCTTTGTTATGATAAAACCTCAAAACAAAGGAAGAAAGGAAAAAAGAGACATTAAGGATAACCAGCCAGATGCTCAGCTCAACCATTTTGAAATTCTAGAGAGTCTTGATCAGTGCGTGGAGATACCTAAAACATTGCACTGTCATAGATATAACAGACCAAATCAGTTGTCTCTTCATGAGGTGGAACCAAGGGAACCAGATATAGGGGGTTTAAATGAAGAACAGAGGGCTTTGGTTTCGAGTATAGGTGATATGGTTGGCCCTAGCCCTGGAAGTGAAGTTATATTAGAAAATGGCATATATTTATATATGCCCTATCCTACCTGCACGATGCGGTCATCCATGGATTGTAAAACTCTACGTTGGGATTGATAAAATAATTTTAAAAAATGCTTGGATGAGAATATGAAGGTGGGTGGAAGAAAGACCAAGATAAAATTAAGTTAATGGGGAGACTTTGGTAGAGTCGGTTTGGTGAGAACATTGACTCCCATTTTTTAACCCCAAAAATGATTATACTTTCATGGAATGTAAGGGTTGAAAAATCCCCGACAAAAAGTTGTTCGTGATTTGATTCGTGTTCATTCTCGGATGTGGTTTTTATTCGGAGACTAAATTAGCTATTGATAGTTTTTCAATATTGCTCCCAAGTTGTGGAGAAAGGGGCAATGTCAAGGTATTGGGAATGTGGATATTGGTGGCCTTGCTTTTTATGGGATCCGTAAGATCCTCCTCTTACCTGGATTTCCAACGTGGTCTATTTCAATGATCGGGCATGATAATGAATTGTGAGACCATCCTACTTACAAACATGTATGCTCCTATTTATTACAATGGTAAAGTAATTTATGGGGCACATTGCTTTGTGAGAAGTTTGTCCCCCTACCCTGTTTTTGGAGACTTCAATTCTATCGCTTTCTAGAGGAAAATGTGGTGGGATTGACGCTTGAGCCTTTTTTTCTTCAATGCTCATATCCCGCCTTGAACTTGTTGACATCAAGCGATAATGGGATATTTACCGCATAATAGAAGATGTGGAGAATATTCCATTTTAGAGATGGATAGGTTTCACTCTAGTTTTTGATTGCAATAATAGAAAGCTAGTTCTGATTGAGGGTAGAGGATCCGATCATTGCCTATCAAACTCTCTGCTCTGGAGTTAGGCTAAAAATAATCCCTCATTTAAGTTTCAACTTTGTCAGACCTAGCTCTGATTTCTCGAGGTGACTAATGCAAACCTCCCATGGCACCGCTATTACTCCTTTATAACGCTTCATTTGTTAGCATAAATTGAAGAGATGGAATAGACTAAATTTTGGAACCTTTCCTTGCTAGTGCATCTCTTAGGAGGGTGGAAGAGCCTCAAGGAAGATTAGAGACGGACTCACATGGAGCTCTTTTGAGGAATCGAGGGTAAAGACCTTTGAATGGGAACGAGGGAAGAAATTTTTGGAAACAAAAGCTCGGTAGATTGGCTTCGGAAGGGATAGGAACATCCTTCTTTTATAACTCTATTAAGGCTCATCATAATGGTAACTTGATTACCTCTCTTTTAATTCTCTGTGCCCCGCTTTCTTCTTTCTGATATTTGAAGAGACTAAGAGGTATTTTTCCTCTCTTTGAAGGAGGATGCCCTCTCGATGATGAGGAAGAAAACTTATCTAATTTATCCTCGATTGTTTCTAGAGAATGAATGAGCACTTTATGGCCATTCCCTTGAGGAGCTGAAAGTGTTGTATTCAAGATGAAAATTGGGAAAGCCCCGCCGATGGTTCCCGATTGAGTTTTATCAAGAGTTTTGGGAGTTAATCAATTTGACCTTTGAGGTGGTCTGAGTCCCAAGAACAAACATATCTAGGGCCCTAATGCTACCTTTGTGGTGCTTATTCCCAAGAAAGAGGGAGTAATTCCTGATTCGTCCTTCCTCTGTAATGTTGTATTATACATCACAAAATTTTAGAGGTAAGATAGGTTGAGCAAATCATCTCGAGGAGCAAGGTGGGTTTGTTGTTGGCCCAAATCATGGATGGGGTTTTCTGCATTCACTCAATGGAAACTCTAGGAGAAACTATTTCATTGTTGACATGGCAAAGCCTATAGAGTTAGATGTCCTTTCTCAAAATTTCTTCTACTTTCTTTGAGGAGGATGGTTGATGGATGATGAGTTGTATTCTCTCCTCATTCTCCTTTTATAACGAGACATCGATGAGGCCTCAAGGGGATTGAGGCAAGGAGATCCTCTACTCTTATTTGTTTACATTTGCATAAGGTTGGCATATTACTCAAGCTCGCATCATGGTACATTCAAGGTGGAAGTGGATTCTACCCTCCCACCTCAATTTGTTGATATCGCTGGAGTTGCCACTATCAAGGAAGAAACATTAGCGTCTTGACATACTGTGCTTCCGTGTTAATGAGGACATTCTTATTCTCCAATATCCCCCTCTTTCAGCCGTTCCGCATCTAAGATCTCGGACTCCCCTCTTACTTGGACCCGTCCTCACCCCCTTCTTCTCCTTCTGATAAGTTTAGAAGGAAGGTAAATCATGGTCAAATGGCTATCCTCTCTATAGTATTGCTTTAAAATATTTATCAACTTACCCATACGTTTCAACCTCCTTCTCGTTTCATCAAGGACATGGATGCTTTCAAGACGTTTTGTGTCCGGAAACTTGACAATCTAATGGATTTGGTTAGATGGGATTTTTTTTAGGCTGTTTAGAGGGAGGCCTTGTTCCGTCAACTCTTCTGGCGCTTTGGTCAAACTTTTTGGATATGGTACCTCCAAGACGATTTGGGCTAAAACTTTAAAACTTTAGAGGTAGTCAGGGTATCCCTAGAGCCCTTTGTTGGGAAGGTTCTTATCCGGGACACTCTAAAAGAGGAGCTAATTTATTAGGGTTTGTTCTGATTTGCAATTGGGATCGATTTCTTTGGGAGGTTCTTGGGATGGCCACCCTCCTCTTGACTCATATCCCTTTACATCCCTAAGCTTGTCTTGGAGCGGTGTCTCTGTGGAGGACTTAAAAATCTAGTTTTTGGAATATGGAGATGTCCGATGGAAAGATCCGCAGAATGGCCCCAGGGGGATTGGTCGGATAGAGATGTCTTGCTCTTCTGGGCGTCTTCATTGAGGTAAAACTCGCTTGGAACCCTAATCCCAAGGGAACCTACTCTAGCCTATGGTTACAAGTTCTTGATAAGCAAAAGTTCGAAGTCTCCCCACATGGTGGAAAAAGGTGTGGAATAGATTTGCTGGCCGAATGTAACTTTCTGGTAGCTCTAATAAATGCCTCACTTGGGATAACTTGAGGAAGAGGGGATTTTGGTCCTCTTATGTGTCCCTGTGGTAAGAATGAGGATGACTCCTCATTTTTTCCAATGCTTCCTGCCGGACATTTGGCACCGTTGTGAGTGCCCGGAACCACCTTGTTTCATGTGCTCTCCCGGTGGAGTTTGGAGTAGTCCGGGAGACCTCCCCAAGGCCCCTCCTCCAAGTGGCTTGATTGGGCCCTCCCATCATCCCGTCGCTCAACGAACCGTCGCATTTTGAGGAGTCATTTGGCTATCAACGATATGGCAAAGGATCTTGTTATGGTCAAGAAACTACCATATAAATGGATTGACCCCCTTTGACTCTGGGAGGAGAGGTCGTAGGCCCTTGGTTTGTTTGGGATTGGTGTGTTCTCTAGCCGTATAGGATCCTCCGCAGGGTTAGGAGAGAGGGTTTGGAGACTACCCCTGGGGTTTTAAAATTAACGATGGGTCATCCGGGCAATCCGGCTGCTGGATTGGTGGTGTTGGGAGAGCCGCGTGTCGTTTTCTTCCATTTATAAAGGTTCACTCCAACAATCTATGAAGCTCGCGATACTGAGGCCTTGCGGGGTTTTCTCTGGGCATCTTTGACTAACTCTCAAATTTTGGTTAATATTTTAAACAAAAGAGTGGAGGTTTTAATTGGCTGCCTCGGACCATCAAATTCTCGTTGAGTGAAGTTCGATTTATATCCTTGTGCACATTCCAAGGGAATGGAATGGGGTTGTTGATTACCGGTCAAAGAGTTCGAGCTATGATACTCGATATTGATAACGGAGAGTCTCCCGTCGGGATTCTCAACACCTACGAGTTGTCCATAGGATGTTCGCTTATGTGTTTTGTTTTTTTTTGTTTTCTTGGATTACCTGTTGTGTTTCCCGCTTCTTTAGCCGTGGGGCTCACCGTACTTTAACCGACTTTTATCAATAAATTTTACCCCTTTATTTAAAAAAAAATAGTGTAATCAAGACTAAAGATTTGTGGTTGCAAATATATATTTTTCATCATATGCTTGCCACTACCTAAGTTTTTATTATCTACTTACAATCACCTAGACTATCATCCGAGATCAATTGAAGAAGGAATAGTCTATAAGCAAGTCATTTGGAAACCTTGTCGACTGGGCGTTGAAGCCTAAATACACCATATGGAGCATGTAAATTAGAACAAAAACAAATCTTATATTGTGCATGAGAGTGAACTATGAATCCTTTGCTACTAGAGGAGGTTGTTTTCCAATTGATCCCCTCTATTTAGTCTACATCAAAGGTATGAACCTAAAATCTATTAAGTGGTAATGTCGTAAGCCCCTTGTATTGGGCCAAGTATGGGTAGACACCAATGTGTAATAATGATGTACATTAGGTGGGTTAATTTAAAATTTTTATGCATGTAGTCATATATGGACTCAAATAGTTTCCATTTTGTAAAAAATAAAATTTGGGGTGGACATTACCATTTTTGTATTGTGTGATAAATAATATATTGGTAAAACAAAAATTTATCAATACAAGGATTAAGGAGCATTGTCAAAATTTTAGATTTGAAAAGGAATATCTAGGTCAAACTTAGTGAGATATTCTTTGTGTAATTAGACACCATATTTTTTTAGGTGATGTATGATCTTGACTAGTGACAATAACCTTATTACAATAAATTGTAGAGAAGTTATTCATACTCTTAAACATCCTAACAATTAGTAGGAAAAACATAATTGGTCTAAATTACATATAAAGTCCTTTAATTCACAACAAATATAATATTAACACTTGATATTTAATTATTTATATTAATAATAAGATCAATTTAATGTTTATAGTTAGCAAACAATTTATATATGTTGTTATCACTATTGAAGATCTTAAAAAGTCTCAAGCGCTATCTCTATAAACGAAAATTCATTTATGTAAGCTTCTTATATGATAATGGTTGCAATAAAATTAGAGGTTGATCTTAAAATTTAATTTATCTTCATAACTAACACATTAGTCGATCCAAATTATTAATTAGATCTAACAATCTAATTTTTGCTATACATGTCATTACAAAATCAAAATATCTTTTTTTTTGGTTATTTACACATAAAATTGATACTAAAGTATTATAAGACTTGTAATAAAGTGAAAAACTACAAATAGAGTCATTTAAACGCATGACATGAAGAGAAAATTAAAATATTTTAAAATGATATCAAAAGAAAAAATGAAATATTTTGAAATAACATAAAAAGAAGTAAAAATTAAATTACTATGTTGCATGCATGTTTTTTAGGAACCTACTATTAAAAATAAACTCACTCACACAAAATCGTAGGCCTCTTTGAGGGGGAAACCTCCTTCAATATTTCATTAACTTGCAAAAAGATACATTTGTACATGGCTTCATAAATATTAAAGAAAATATTTCATGCAACCCTAACCCTAAGCTTAAGATTTGGCTTACATGCAAAATACCACTTGAGCTAGAATATTCTACCAAACATCGGTTACATTCTTGATAATGGTTACATGAAATAGCCCCACTTTTATAGGTGCCTTACTTACCACATACCTTTACAAAATAATTGTAAAATAGCATTATAAGTGGATCCCCATGTTGGATGTAGGTCATTACATAATCAATTGAAAATTACAAAAATAATATTAGGATGGGGTCCTAACATGTCCTTCCCCTTCAAAAATCTTTGTCCTCAAAATTGTATATGAGGAAACTAGTTTTGGACATGGTGGAGAGACTCCCATGTAGCATATTTCGGCTGTAGGCCACACCATTGAACAAGGACCTTAGTAATGACACAATTGAGAGGCGTGTGAATCCTTAAATCCAATAATTGTTTTGGCTCTAGCAAGATAAAACCTTCTTCATACAATTTTTGGAGAGTAGATTGAACCTATACATAATTACCCACAACCTTCTTGAGAGAGGAGACATGAAAATCAAGGTGGAGCTTGGATGTTTATGGGAGGGTCAATTTGTAGATAGTGGTACCAATCCATTGTAAAACCTAATAGGGCCCATAGTACTTGGTTGTGAATTTCTAGCACCTGGGAAGCTAGAGGGATTATTTTTTGTATGGTTGCAAGTGAAGGAAGACCATATCTCCAACCTCAAAAGTACAATAGAAACGATGTTGATCAGCTTGTTACCGCATCCAATTCTAGGTCGCTTCCAAATTTATCTTTAGTTGATGGAGGACTTCAGCATGTTGGTTGAGTGTAGTGTAAACTACATAGACCTTAGAGCTACCTAGAATATAGGAGGAGGGCATGCATGGAGACCAATCGTAAATTGCTTCAAAAGGAGTGACCTTGGTCATTGTGTGATAAGAAGTATTTTACTACCACTCAACCAAGAGAATCCACTTTACCCATTATGTAGTATGATTAGAGATAAAGCAATGAAGGTAGATCTACAAACATTTTTTGATAATATTAGTCTGGCCATCCATTTATGGATGGTAAGCTAAAGTCATCTTGAGTTGAGTTCCCTGCAACTTAAACAATTCTTGCCAGAAATGACAAGTGAATGTAGGGTCATGATTAGACATAATGGAGGTAGGCATGCCATGAAGGTAAAAAATAGAATCAAGAAAAATTTGGGTGATGGTGGAGGTCATGTAAGGATGGGTGAGGGAAAAAATGAGCATACTTCGAAAGATGATCCACTACCACAAAAATAGCTAATTTACCATTGGACTTAGATAACCCTTCAATAAAGTCCATTGAAATATTTTTCCAAACCTGTTTGGGAATTGGCAATGGCTATAGAGTTCTTGGAGAATGCACCATTTTGCCTTTCATTTGTTGACAGGTGTCACATGCTACCACAAAATTGTGTATGTCCTTCTTCATACCCTTCCAAGAAAATATACACTTAACCCTTCCATATGTTGTAAGAAACCTTGAATGACTTATCATGGGGGAAGCATGAATTTCATTCTTAAGAAGTTCTTAGAGTGGATATGTATGAGGAACAACAAGGAACTGATGGTAGCGTAAATCTTATCCATACCAAGTATATCCAGGATATGAAGTGGGATTCGTTTCAAGGAAAGTAACCAAATTTTGCAAATTTGAATCCTTAAGAACCTACTCACAAAGAAAATTTATCCATTGAGTAATGGGAGAAGAAGTAGCACATAACATATTGTGAGCCTCAAATTGATGAGAGAGGGCATCCAATACAATGTTATCTTTGCCCTTTATATAAGTAATATCATATTTATAGCCCATAAGCTTAGAGACCCACTTTTGTTGTTCAAGGGTGGTAACCCATTGCTATAAGACATATTTAAGTCTTTGATTATTTATTTCATGTAAAAATGATGCCCAATGAGATAAGGTCACCAATGAGTGGCTGCGTACAAAATGATAAGCATTTCCTTAGCATAAGTGTATTTTTATAGATTATGACTTAAAAGCACTTTACTAGTGAAAGCCAAGGGTCATCCTTCCTGCATCAACACTATGTCAATACCATTGCCTAAAGCATCACTTTCAATTACAAAAAGATTAGATAAATTAGATATTGCTAAGATCAATAATAACAGTATGTCAAAACTATTGGTACCATTGTAAGGCTTCTGATTCAAAATTGAAAGAAGCCATATTGACCCAATACTATCTAGGGACATTGTGGAGTTGGAAGAATTGATCAACATGACAACCATCCCTCTACATATTTCCCATTGAATTTTGGAAAGTCTAGTTTAGACATCTTGAAGATAGTATCACAATCAAATTTAAGGTAAAAAATGTTTAGTTCCTTATGGAATCCATTTCCTTGCCCTAATTTTTTGGTATCATGATACTCATAAGCCTATGGACCCTTTTGAAGCTTAAAATCAACTTCATGAATATGATGTTCTATTTCTAATTTGGTGGTAGTGTAGTCACTTCTTAAGAGGACAATATCTTCTCGTATTTATTTATTATCATTGATAAGGGTAGTAAGTTGTTTGGAGATGATATCAAGTTGTGATGCAAATTGATCTCTTTTTGGTGTCCATGAGTACCAACAACCATTTTGGAGAGATTTGAAGTGACTTACTAAAAATAGAAATGTGATTTCAAGGGTTACTATTTTTAGTAATATGTCCAAAAAAGTGTTTGGGTGCAATATATCAAAATGATCAGCTTAAAAAGACAATCACAATGAGCTATATCCCACAACATTAGTTTTGGGTACCCCAAACTTTCTTTTTTATTATTTTTTTGACGAGTCTAGTGGTGAGGTTAATTTTCCTTCTAGAGGTTGGATTTAAAATTTGGATACTGCATCAACTAACTTTTTACTATCTATTTTGACTACTGACCACTTTTGTCCCTATCCTATCTCTATCCCTATCACCTCTACTATAGCTATTAATAATGTTTAATTACTAACTCTAAGATTCTCTATATTTTATGGTTATTGACACTATCTAATCTATTTTTGTCATTGATAATCCTATAATATTGACTATTACATACAACTATTACTAACACTATTGACCTGACTATTACTACCATTGAAATTTTTCCTGACTATTACAGACACTTTCAGACTCTATCCAAATTTTTTGATGCATACAATTTTTTATTCTGCATAATAGGGAAGTTTTCTTTGTATGCTCACTTTTGTGGAAAAAATTGTAGGTTTAGCATAATATAAAGGCTTTGTTTTTATAGGTTGAATATATTCATTTTGACAAAACCAAGGTGCACTAGGCAAGGGAATATGTAATACTCATAGGCCCTCTGGTATACCGCAGTGACAAACAATAGTTCTTGGACCAATATTTTAGGCCACTATCCAATGAGGATTCCACACATACCCTTGAGCACACTATTTGCCTCTCTAAAAGTATGAAAGGGTAATATTTTGGGATGTTATATCCCATGCACTATGGATAATACAAGGCCAAAAAGCTTCCTATTGGATAAAAGTTTGTTTAACCCTAGATGGTCTCCCTAAATACCCGAATATACATGGAAGCTCGATTCCATGCGTGGGTGTTGTCTAAGGCCTAGGTATTGGAGCCTGATCACCCCTCACTTCACTAGATGCTTTATGGGCTATCTAGCTTAGCCAATAACAACAACTTCTTCGTGATATTTTAAAACCCTTGGTATAGGTTTTCTAATCTACTCAAATACTGTGTAAAAATAAAAAACTATATTTTTGCTAGTTTTGCTATTTATTTATTTTTAAATAAAGGATGAATAGAAAAATAAAAAACATAGGAAATTTATACCTAACAAGCAAAAATAGATGGGCAAGAATTATCATAGTCACGATAGAACTCAACCTAGAAAGCACTCTGATACCACTTGTTAGAAACCTACTTCTAAAAATAAACTCACTCACACAAAATACTATAAATAAACAAAAATACATCAAATATAGAATAACACTATGCAAAAAGTAATTGCAGAATTGAAACAATCTCAAAAATAACTCACTATCATGGGCCTCTTTGAGGGGGCAACCTCCTTCAATATTTCATTAACTTGCAAAAAGATATATTTGTACATGGCTTCATAGATTTAAAAAAAAAATACTTCATACAACCCTAACCCTAAGCTCAAGAGTTGGCTTACATGCAAAATGCCACTTAAGCTAGAATCTTCTACCAAACATCGATTACATTCTTGATAACGATTACATGAAATAGGTCCACTTGTCTATATGCCTTACTTGCCACATACCATTACTAAAGCATTACAAAATATCATTATAAGTGGATCCCCATGTTGGACATGGGTCATTACATAATCAATTGAAACTTACAAAAATAATGTTAGGATGGGATCCTAACAATGTTCTCTTGATATATTAAATTATTTTTATTATTAATTTAATGTTAAACATACACAAAGAGCATAAACTAAAGCATTGCAAGAATGACAAGAAAAATATAATCATAAAGAAAAACCATTTAGATTGCCCTCAAGGGCTAGGTGGATTGGTAATTGTCTATTTGGCTAGACACTTACCAAGAAGAGACCTAGGTTCAAACCTTGGGGGCATGCTTGTTGCAAAGGTAGTAGTTTGATTTGAATCCTCTGAGTGTGTGCCAAACCGATGATGGTATAAATCCTAAATGACCGATGGTCACCCTCACATCGTGTCATCAACAACAAGGTGGTATAGGCTTGTTAAGAGCATCCCCTATGGTTTGAACCCTACACTTAACAGTTACTAAAAATAGTGTGGATGTAACCAACTCTCCCATGTATCCAAAAAAGAAAATGCATTTAAATTATCTTATTATTATTATTTTAATGTTAAACACACATAAGGACTATAAACCAAAGCATTGCAAGAATGGTGAAAAAAATATTAGCTATAAAGAGAAGTCAAGTCATTTAAAAGGGTAATTTTTAATGTAAATGATGCCATAGGCTATGTATATGATATCATGGGTTATATGAGATGGATATTGTTCACCTTATTTAGTTTTTCTCCCTTGCAAAAGCATGGTGTACAACCCTACCCCTTATAAAATTTGAATCTTAAACCTCTATTTAAAATTTCAAAGTCTCTGCTATTAGGCTGCTTAGATTATGACTAAAGGGTTACCCTACACATCAGTTCATCCATTTGAATTGATGTTTGTCAGATGAAAGAAGGGAAATTTAATCCTTTGATTATGCTTTAAAGATATGGAAAGTAAACGGAAAGTAAACAAGCTCGTTTCTTTATTGTATTAAATTGAATTATGTTTTTTTAAGGTGAAAATAGTTAATAAATTAAATTCTATTCTTTAATAAAATAATTAGTCCCAGGAGAGACAACTTAACAATTTGAGCTTTGGCTCTCCTTCAAGAGGTCCAAGGTTCAAACTATGACATGGGTGAGTGTGTGATGATTGTGTGTTAAATTCCCTATTGATAAGCATAGCTCTTGATTTTACAAGGGGTCATGGTTGGGAGGAGACTACTCAGCCCTATGCATCAGTCATAGGGGTTTATCACACTACCCAAATAAATAAATATATATATAATTTTTTAATTAAGTTTTTATTAAATTCAATTTAAAGATATGAAAATGTAAACAAGCTTATTTCTTTAATATATTAAATTGAATTGTCCTAGGGGGACAACACAACAGTTCGGGCCTTGGCTCTTCTTCAAGAGGTCCAAAGTTCAAACCGTGACATGGACGAGTGTGTGAGGGGGTGGGTGTGTGGTGGTTGTGTATAAAAATTCCCTATTGATAAGCATAGCTCTCGGATTTACGAGGGGTTATGGTTGGGAGGAGACTACTCATCCATGTGCGTTGGTCATAGGGGTTTCTCACACTAACAAAATCAATATATATATATATATATATATATATATATATATATATATATTTTATTATATATTATGAATTTACATGGTGGAATCGATAGCCACCATGAATCCGGGTAGGCTATCCGGACTTTTATGGCCACCATAGTATTATGTGTTGTCCACCCCAGAAGCCGCCACACAGATCTTCGCACAGTTCACCCCTATAACCACCATGCCACAATCATTTTAAACCTTTTACGTCGATAAAAGCACCAGGAAAGGGACAAGCATTTAGTCTGACGAGGATCAATATTTGAACCTTGGACCTCCGCCCCCCTTATGGTGTTTGGTTATATATATATATATATATATATATATATATATATATATATATATATATATATTTATTTTTTTAAATTGAATAAATTTATTTTCTTTTTAAATTAATTTATTAATTTTTTTCTTAATATATTAAATTAATTTTTTATTTTATTTTTTCGTGAAAAAAATTTATTTTTTATTAGGGTAACGGGGTTTTGAAATGGACCCCAAACCTTTTACAATTGGGATAGGGAGAAAATATCCACAAGGAGAAGATCTCCACTAGAAAAAACACACAAGGATCATCCCGTGCTACAAAACCAAGAAATGAAAAACCCAGCTTGAGGGAGCTTGGGATAAAACGGATAACAAAGGATTCTTGCCCAAATCGGGTACAAGAGATCTAAAATAATAAAAAATAAGAGCTAAATTGAAAACCCAACATACGGGAGCGTGGGATAATAACAAAGGGATAGACCCGACCGGGATGGGTACGAGAGCTAACAAGACAACAAAAGAAAATCCTGCCCAAATTTGAATTAGGGCATCCGCCCAAAAATATTATGCAAATTTGAAATATTGCTTCCCACTCAAGAGAAATGAGAAACCGAAAATAACCTACAGATGAAAATTCTTAGAAAATTGAACCCGAGCAAGAAGTCTACCTTGCAAGAATCCTAGAAACTGCCAAAACATGAAAAACTCGTCTAATGGTAGCCTGGGAAAATGCAACAAAGAATAAATAAACCTGTTGGAGAACTCAAGATGGAACCAAAAGGAGAAACACGATCTAGAAAGTGGATTAGTAGAAACCAAATAGCTCAACAAGCCACGAGATCTCCTTGCGAAGGAGACAGTTCATGAATGAATATAAGAAAATATTGAAAATTTAATCCACCGTGGTAAGAAAATCCTAAGATTTTGTGAAAAGAATTAATATATAGGGATAATGTAATAAATTATCTTCCTTAAAATATTTAATTATTATTATTTTTTATTTTTTAATGGGTTATATGGGATTGAAATGGACCCCACCCATATTACATCATCACCGCATAGTGGTATTACAACAAAGCTTGGATATTATCCATGTATCCTTTGGCAAGATTCGAACCTAGGTCTTCTTCTTGAAATGTTATGAATCTAACTAGTTGAGCTAATGCCACTTGATTAAATTTAAGTTTACATGAGTTTTTATGAGGGGTCTCGACACCCTCTTATCGGGGTTTGAACTTGGGTCCCCTAGATGAAAACCCAAGGACTTACCAGTATTAATTTTTCTTTAGTAAAAAGAAAATAATGTATAAGGATAAACCTAAAAGAGACCTCATCCATTGAATTGACATCTGTCATACGAAAGGAGGGAACTTTAATCCTTTGACGATGCTTTAATTCATCATTGTCACTTGAAAACAATCCAAGAAAAATCATTTGAAGGTGACATTTTGGTATGTACTAGTGTACTGAATTTTGATGTGTTAAATGATCATACACTTTCCTTGTTAAGGTTTAAACTTGTTCTTCATTTGAATCACTTGCACACTTCATTTTTCATGCATATTTATTTTCATGTAATTCATTTAGGATAGGAGCATCTTGCAAAAATAGTGGGGAGTCAACCTAAATTTGGAGGTTGGGAGAAGCCATTGGAACTTCCTTCCAACTTTGTTGAAACTAGAAATGGGGTACAAACACTAAATTAGAAGTTAGGACAATTTCATGGTTCAACAAAAATTTTGGCATGCCATTGGGACCAATCCATTGGAATATGTGGTGGTTAAGCTTCTCTTGAAGCCACAACTAACTTTTGTACCTGTATTGATTATATTTTCCCTTGGGGCCCATGTAAACCTTGAAAAATGATGCTTTTGTATTTTTTTTTATAATATTTTATTTCTAAAGGTTTGTCTCACAACCTTGACCTAAAGGTAACTTATATTTGGGAATGCATATGTTGGAGATATTACATTATTTAGTAAAGTACCATGGGGTACATTTGTAAAAATTAGTTGGGAGTGTGTTAAATATTTGTCTAATGTATGTGTCAAAGTGTGGAGAGTATTATGTGTTATTTAATAAAGAGTGCAAAGTGTCAAGAGAGCAAGTGAAGAGTCATAGGTGTTAGGTGTCAAGTATGGAAGTAAAGAGTCATGAGAAGTTATGTAAGTATGAGGGCTTTGTCATAAGTAAGGAATGTGAAAGGTTACATCTTCCATGAGTTTGAGGAGAGAAACAATTAAGAATATTAAAGAGTCATTTATAAGGTTATATAATGGATAAAAAGCTCCATTTGATGTAATAGATTATGATTTATGAATGTAATTATGAAATTTCTTGTTGTGAATTACTTGTGTGATTGATATTTGATCCTAGATAAATATACATGTGAGATAATCTAGAAAAATTACCATTAGTGGTATAATAATATTCTGGTCACTTGAGCTTGTTGGAGAGAGTGAAGGAGAATATTGTATGGAAGAAGAAAGAGGGTTTGTTGAGAAGAGAAGAGATATTGGATAAGAAACTATTGCATGAGTGAAGATTAAGGTAAGAAGATTGTTGTGTTGCAAAAATTGTTGAGTTAACAAATTGACAAAGGTGCTAGAGTAAAGTTTGCTAGAGATGGATACAAAAGATATTGTTGTAAATAGATTACTAAGGAAGACATTGGCCAAGGAAGAGTTGGAGGAGAAAAATATTGAGGTGGAAGAAGATTGATATGTTGAATATTGGTAGACGTGTTGAGAACATTCCTTGTGAGACATCAAACCTCTAAGAAGACTATGAGTTATGAGTAAGCATTCACAAAAGTGAAGTAGAGAGTAACATCTAAGTTGAAGTTACAATGGTTAGAAAAGGATGAGAGAAGATTTGGAGGAGATTAATGAAACCTGAGAGAAGATTACAAGTTGTAAGATAGTGCATTGTGAAGACAACGACGATTTGGTTTCTACCTAAGTTTGAACATTGCTAAGAGGAACATATTTGGGAGATAAACAAGAGTCATTTACTATTCCATAGTTCCAACAGAGTAAGGAGAAAAAATTACAATGTCTTACATGCCTAAGTAACGAATGATAGATAGTGCAACTTTCGCTCTGAGACAAGGAATTTAATATGCCCTAGAAAATCACTTATAGTCAGGTAAAGTTTAATTTGGAAGGATGGAATATTTAAAGTACTCAAATTTATATTGCTTGGACATATAAGGTACAATGTATTGTATTATTGAATTGTTTTTTAGGAGAGATAAGGAGGTAATAAAATTAATGAATGAAATGAATGGTGGAGGAAAAATTAATTAAGTAAAGGAGGAACTAAAAATTGTTTTGGGAGATATAAGAAGAGTAAAGAATTTAAATTTTATAATTGATAAAATTAAGAATAATTTGATTATAATTAAAATAAGGAATTAGTAAAAATAAAAATTTAGGAGTTATAGAAATTGGAAATTTTTGATAAGACATGACATTGTTCAAAGGACAATGTGGTACATATTTAAACCATTGGTATATTGACTCAAGGGTAAGTAGACATATAATTGGAAATAAATAAATGTTTAATACTTTCCAAGAAAAGGGTCCGAGGTGTAGACCAATTGGTTCATCCAAACCCCATAATGGGGGCGGAGGTCCAAGGTTCAAATCTTGGGCCTCGTCGGACTGAACGCTTGTCCCTTTCCTGGTGCTTTCAGCGATGTAAAAGGTTTAAAATGATTGTGGCATGGTGGTTATAGGGGCGTATTGTGCGAAGATTTGTGTGGTGGCTTTGGGGCGGACAACGTAGAATACTGTGGCGGCCATAAAAATTTGGATAGCCTGCCCGGATTCGTTGTGGCTATCGATTCCACCATGTAAATTAAAAAAAATACTTTCCAAGAAAAATGTGAGAAACCAATTGATAAAGTAGATGACAGGACATATGAGGTCAAAGGATTAGGAAATATATTAATCAACTTGTCTCATGCAAAATGCTTAATTACAAATGTGTTATATATGCCAGGACTAACTAAAAATCTACTCTCGGTATATCAAATGATAAATCAAAATTTAGTGGTTGAGTTCAAAATTATCGAAAAAAAAAGAAATGTATTATTACTAAACAAGGAAAACTCATAGCCTCTAGTTCCTACACAAATGGTCTATTTGCTCTTGATTCATTATTGTATATTGTTCTATCAATAAGAACATTAGAAATAGAACTTTGGCATAAAAGGCTAGGACATATAAGTGCATCCTCTTTGAATGAAATGAGTAGATATCAAATGGTGGTAGGATTACCTAAATTAACATGTAAATCTATAGTTTATCCAAAATACCTTGCGGTAAAACAACATATAATACCTTTTGATTTAAGTTTATATAGAGCTTAGAAGCCACTAGAGTTAATATAAAAATACTTATGTGGACCAATAAATACTATTAGTCTTGGTAGACATAGATACTTTCAGTTGTTTGTTGGTGACTATTATAGAAAGATGTGGGTATATTTATTAAAACTTAAATATAAAGCTTTAAGTTGCTTTAAACAATTTAAGCAACTAGTGCAAATAGAAACGAGGATATCAATCTAGAATTTTTTGTTTGATTTATCCTTCCATTGATTTAAAACCTACTCAACACTACAAAAATATTTTCTACACAAGATTCTCCCTTGGCTTGACCAGAATATTAGGCCAAATATTCTATTTATATAGAAAAGTATAAATTTACCCCTTCAAACTAGGGCAATAGGGCTTAAGAACTATTTCACACAATTTGGCTCAAACCTTATAGAACTACTATAACTTCAATTTTATGAGGAGGAGACCTAGGTTCAAACCTTGCAACATGCCCAATCTAAGGAAAAGGTAGTAGTCTAACTTGATTTCGCTGAGTGTGCGCCAGCTTGATGACATCGGTACCAACCCTGAGCCACCAGGGGTCTCCCTCACTTCGGGTCGGGTTAACCGAGGCAATATAGGGGCTATAGTGCTAGCACCATGATCTGATGCTATGATCGAAGGTAATGCGACTTGACCCTATGACTAGTTGTTCAAAAAGGAAAGGTAGTTTGCGATTCCTCTATGTATCCAAAAAAATAACTTCAATTTTATGAAAGTTTTTTGAAATAATAATAATAATAATAAGTTTTTCATTGAATCAAGTGGTATTAGCTCAACCGGTTAGATTCCTCAATAATTAAAAGAGGAGACCAAGGTTCAAATCTTGTTGAGCAATACACAAATAATATCCAAGCTTTGTTTTAATACAACTATGTGGTGATGATGTAATATGGGTGGGGCCCATTTCAATCCCATATAACCAATTTCAAAAAAATCATTGCATCTATAATTAAATTAGATATTGTGAGCTTTGATATGTAGTTACAAAGAAATTCAATCACAATTATAATGTGACATGAATCCATAGTTCTAATAGTATTGTATAACCTCTAGGTGATGTAAAACTTGTTTCAATTTAGGTGGAGGCTAATTTTATAGAAGAAAGACGAGGATAAACATGAATATTTAAATCATTTTATGATATATTTTTAATTGTTTAATTAAATTTTTATTTTATATTCCTTATTAAATATATTTAATTGTTTATTTTAAATGATTTGTTTTTTCATAATATATAAAATGATTATATTATTATATAATACCTATTTTTTTATTACCATTAATCTGTCATTAAGATTAATTAAAGTGAATAACAAATATTCAGAGACCTATAATTGAGAAGAATCCATAACAATAAAAAAAATGTATATTAAAAAGATTATAAATAGTAGAAGGTGAAATAAGTGAGAAAAATCAATAAAACAAGGAGAAAGAAAAATATGGGTGTGAAGTTGACTGAAAAACCATGGAGAAGGTGAAATGAGTGGGAAGAATCTAAGCACAATAAAGAAAGAAAAGGTGGTCCCAAAGGTGAGGATAACAACCATGTCAAGGGAACACAATAAAAGTGATAAGACCCATCCAAAAGAAAAAATAAAAATAAAATGTGGGTGTGAAGATGACTAAAAATCCATAAAGAAGATGGAATGAGAGGAAAAAATATTATCACAAACATAAAAATATGGTTCTAAGGATAGAGATGACAACTATGTCAAAGGAACACAAAACTAGTGGTAGGGTCCATCTAATGGAAAAAACAAAAACAAAAAGATGGGTGTGAAGATGATTGAAAAACCATAAAGAAGGGGAAATTACTAGAAAGAATCTCATTGAAATAAAGAAAGAAAAGGCAGTTCCAAAGATGCACATGATAACCATGTCAAGGGAGCACTACTACTTCTATGTTGCATGTGACTCATCTACTAAATAAACACAAAATAATTGATAAAGTTGTTTAGATTACAAAAATATATAACACATGAGGGATTATATTTTTTTGGTTACATAGGGGAGTTGGTTACAACCACAAATTTTGAGATAGAGTAACATATTTGGGAGACAAACAAGAGTCGCTTACTATTCCATAGTTCCAATAGAGTAAGGAGAAAAAATTATATCTTACATGCTTGAGTAACGAATGAAAGATAGTGCAACTTTCGCTCTGAGATAAGGAATTTAATATGCCCTAGAAAATCACTTATAGTCAAGTAAATTTTAATTTGGAAGGTTGGAATATTTAAGGTACTCAAATTTATATTGCTTGGACATATAAGGTACAATGTATTGTATTATTGAATTGTTTTTTTAGGAGAGATAAGGAGAAAATAAAATTAATGAATGAAATGAATGGTGGAGGAAAAATTAATTAATTAAAGGAGGAACTAAAAATTGCTTTGGGAGATATAAGAAGAGTAAAGAATTTAAAATTGATAATTGATGAAATTGAGAATAATTGGTTGATTATAATTGAAAGAAGGAATTTGTGAAATTTAAAATTTGGGAGTTATAGGAATTGAAATTTTTGGATAAGACATGACAATATTCAAAGGACAATATGGTACATATTTAAACCATTGGTATATTGACTTAGGGGCAAGTAGACATATGATTGGAAATAAATAACTGTTTAACACTTTCCAAGAAAAATATGAGAAACCAATTGGTAAAGTAGATGACAAGACATATGAGGTCAAAGGATTAGGAAATATATTTATCAACTTTTATCATGCAAAATGCTTAATTACAAATGTGTTATATATGCCAGGACTAACTAAAAATCTACTCTCGATATATCAAATGATAAATAAAAATTTAGTAGTTGAGTTTAAAATTATTGAAAACAAAAAGAAATTTATTATTACTAAACAAGACAAAATCATAGCCTCTAGTTTCTACACAAATGGTCTATTTGCTCTTCATTCATTATTGTATATTGTTATATTAGTAAGAACATTAGAAATAGAACTTTGGCATAAAAGGCTTTGACATATAAGTGCATCCTCTTTGAATGGAATGAGTAGATATCAAATGGTGGTAGGATTACATAAATTAACATGTAAACCTATAGTTTGTCCAAAATACCATGTGGTAAAACAACATATAATACCTTTTGAGTTAATTTTATATAGAGCTTAGGAGCCACTAGAGTTAACATAAAAATACTTATGTGGACCAATAAACACTATTAATATTGGAGGACATAGATATTTTCAGTTGTTTGTTAGTGACTATTCTAAAAAGATGTGGGTATATTTCTTAAAACTTAAATCTAAAGCTTTAATTTTCTTTAAACAATTTAAGAAAATAGTGCAAATAGAAACAATGATAGCAATCAAAAAATTTTGTTTGATTGATCCTTCCTAAGATTTAAAACCTACTCAACATTGCAAAAATGTTTTCTACACAAGA
The DNA here is from genome assembly GCA_028583015.1 of Wollemia nobilis. Lineage (NCBI taxonomy): Eukaryota > Viridiplantae > Streptophyta > Pinopsida > Araucariales > Araucariaceae > Wollemia > Wollemia nobilis. The sequence continues at coordinate 6,942 of JAQPPZ010007245.1, read as the reverse complement.
GTCTCCCTTGGCTTGACCAAAATATTAGGCCAAATATTCTATTTATATAGAAAATTATAAATTTACCCCTTCAAACTAGAGCAATAGGGCTTAAGAACTATTTCACACAATTTGGCTCAAACCTTATAGGACTACTATAACTTCAATTTTATGAGGAGGAGACCTAGGTTCAAACCTTGTGGACATGCCCAATCTAGGGCAAAGGTAGTAGTCTAACTTGAGTTCGTTGAGTGTGCGTTAGCTTGATGATAGCGGTACCAACCCTAAGCCACTGGGGTCTCCCTCACTCCAGCTCATGTTCATCGAGGTGAGATAGGGGTTATAGTGCTAGCACCATGATCTGACGCTATGATCGGAGGCAATGCGGCTTGACCTTGTGACTAGTTGTTTAAAAAGGAAAGGTAGTTGTCGATTCCTCTATGTATCAAAAAATAACTTCAATTTTATGAGAGTTTTTTGAAATAATAATAATAATAAGTTTTTCATTGAATGGAGTGGCATTAGCTCAACCAGTTAGATTCCTCAATAATTACAAGAGGAGACCAAGGTTCAAATCTTGTTGAGACAAGGATAATATTCAAACTTTGTTGTAATACCACTATGTGGTGATGATGTAATACGGGTGGGGCCTATTTCAATCCCATATAACCAATTAAAAAAAAAAACATCGCATCTATAATTAAATTAGATAGTGTGAGCTTTGATATGTAGTCATGAAGAAGTTCAATCACAATTATAATGTGACATGAATCCATAGTTCTAATAGTATTGTATAGCCTCTAGGTGATGTAAAACTTGTTTCAATTTAGATGGAGGTTAATTTTATAGAAGAAAGACGAGGATAAACATGAATATTTAAATCATTTTATGATATATATTTTAATTATTTAGTTAAATTTTTATTTTATATTCCTTATTAAATATATTTAATTATTTATTTTTAAATGATTTGATCTTTTTCATAATATTTAAAATGATTATATTATTATATAATACATATTTTTTATTACCATTGACTTGCCATTAAGATTAATTAAAGTGAATAACAAATATTAAGAAACCTATAATTGAGAAGAATCCATAACAATAAAAAATATATATTAAAAATATTATAAATAGTAGAAGGTGAAATAAGTGAGAAAAATCAATAAAACAAGGAGAAAGAAAAAGATGGGTGTGAAGTTGACTGACAAATCATGGAGAAGGTGAAATGAATGGAAAGAATCTAAGCATAAAAAAGAAAGAAAGGTGGTCCCAAAGGTGAAGATAACAACCATGTCAAGGGAGCACAATAAAAGTGATAAGACCCATCCAAAAGGAAAAAAAAAAATATGGGTGTGAAGATGACTAAAAATCCATAAAGAATATGGAATGAGTGGAAAAAATCTTATCACAAAAAGAAAAATATGGTTCTAAGGATAAAGATGACAACTATGTCAAGGGAGCACAAAAATAGTGGTTGGATCCATCTAATGGAAAAAACAAAAACAAAAAGGTGAGTGTGAAGATGATTGAAAAACCATAAAGAAGGGAAACTAGTAGAAAAAATCTCATTGCAATAAAGAAAGAGAAGGCAATTTTAAGGATGCAGATGATAACCATGTCAAGGGAGCACTACTAGTTCTATGTTGCATGTGGCTCATCTACTAAATAAACACAAAATAATTGAGAAAGTTGTTTAGATTACAAAAATATATAACACACGAGGGATTAGATTTTTTTTGGGTTACATAGGGGGGTTGGTTACAACCGCTATTTTTAGTAAGTGGCAAGCGCAGGGTTCAAATCACAAGGATTGCTCCCAACATCCTATTTGTCTTGTTGTTGACCCAATGTAAGATGGAGACCACCTATAGCTCGAGGTTTGCACCATCATCGGTTTGACGCACACTCAAAAGATTCAGCACAAACTACTACTAGGGATTAGATATTTGAAACAATTATCTTTTACTATTTTATTAAACTATGTCCAAAGCTTTAACTTTAGTGGTGGAAAATTAATTTAAAGATTTTTTTTGAACTTAACGAAAAACCTTATGTGGACCGCATTGGTCTGAGAAACCACGATCAGAGGTTCTACACTGTCAAAATCACCTAAGAGTCACACTCGGCCTTGATCACACCAACTTTATCAATTAGATTTTGGGTACCTGATGTGCGTTTGGTAAGGTGGAGATTCAAACCAAAGACCTCCCTCCTCGAAGGATTGCCCTACCCTCTCCAACTCACCTACACACCTAAACCACGTGGGTAAGATTATCAAAATTAAAATTAAATATTTTTACTTTAAAAATAATTAAAATTAATTTAAATAATGATAAATACTAAAAACATTATAATCCAAAAAATCTGTAATAATTAAATATACATATTAAAGAGGGGTTCTTGAGATTTTATTTCTACCTTAAGAGTTCTTGAACGAGTTTTAGGTTCAAACCGTAGGGGTGTGTGTGAGGGGATGGGTGTTTGGCTTCTATTGATAAGTTCGGCTCCCACCAGATCATGGTTAGAATGAGGATGCCCAAACTTAAGCATCGCTTCCTAAAAACTTTTCACACTAACCTAATAAAAAAAAATTATAATTAGTAAAATGTAAAATGAATGAAAAGAAAAAAACAAAATTAAGTGTGAAGACGATTGAAAAGACAATCCCAATGAGATGCCAACATGAGAGGCATAATTGAGGAATCCGAGCACAGTGAAAGCAATAGCTTTGGACCATATCAAAGATACGAAGGTGCATACGTCTGTGAACAGGCTCCTCTCTGTCGTATTTCCCACCATTATTATCAGTTGAGTTGGCTCGCTCCAGTCTTTTCCTTTGAAATAATTAAAAAATTGGAGAAGGCCGTCTGTGAACAGGCTCCTCTCTGTCTTATTCCCCACCATTATTATCAGCTTAGTTGGCTTGCTCCCGTCTTTTCCTTTAAAATAATTAACAACTTGAACAACGCCGTCTGTGAACAGGCTCCTCTCTGTCCTATTTCCCACCATTATTATCACCTTAGTTGGCTCGCAACCGTCTATTCCTTTAAAATAATTAACAACTTGGACAAGGCAGAATTCTGAAATTAAATTTCCAATGTTTGTCAAACTGGCTTAGCTGTAAAGGCCTTTTGAAGTGATCTTTCCCTTTGTCATCGTGCTATTATTCAGCTTTACAGTATGTACCTCTCTATTTGAAATTTATACGGTGACCAACTAGTGGCAAAGTCCGCAATTAATTCGTTTCCATCTGCCTCTAGAATTCGTAGTCTCCTCATTCGTCATCTTCTGTGTTGAATCTCCTCCGCGTTAACATCTCTATGTATCTCACTGTGTGAGTTTGGCCGTTAGAAAAGGCAGTTCCAAAGATGCAAATGATAACCTTGTCAAGGGAGCACTACTAGTTCTATCTTTTTTTAAGAGTAATACTTCTTATACACATCCACCATGGGGATTGAACCCGATTCACATTACCAATAATGCAAGTGGCGTCCTTGCTAATAGATCACATTCATGGGATTACTAGTTATATGTTAGGTGTGGTTCATCTACAAAATGAAAACAAAGTAATTGAGAAAATTTTAAAAGGAAAAGACAATTTCAAAGATGGAGATGACAATCTTGTTAAATAAGTGAGAAAATTTAAAAAGAAAAAACAATCCCAAAAATAAAAATAATTACCATATCAAAATAACACAATAATATCCAGATAACACCCATCCAAATAAAAAAATATAAAAAGGAGAAGTTTTGTGGAAAATCAAAGGCATAATTGTGGAATCCGAATACAATGATGATGATGCATCTGTGTGTGAACACACTCTCTTTGGTCCTCCTTGGTCCCACCATTATTCTCACTTTAGCCCCATTTTTCCTTTGAAATAATTAACAACTTCGACAAGGCAAATTTTTAAAATTAAATTTCCACTGTTTGTCCAAGTGGCTTAGCTGTAAAGGCCTTTTGAAGTGACCTTTCCCTTTGTCATCGTGCTATTATTCAGCTTTACACTATTTGTCCAACTGGCTTAGCTGTAAAGGCCTTTTGAAAGCGATCTATCCCTTTGTCATCGTACTATTTTTCAGCTTTACAGTATGTACCGCTCTATTTGAAATTTATATGGTGAGCAACTAGTGGCAAAGTCTGCAATTAAGTCGCTTCCATCTGCCCCCATAGTTCGTAGCCTCCTCATCTTCGTCAATCGTCATCTTCTGTGTTGAATCTCCTCCGCGTTAACATCTCTGTGTGAGTTTAATCGGCCTTTAGAAAGGAAGGGATTTGTTCAAGGCAGGCCCAAAATTAGTCAAAAGCAACTATGGCAGACGCAATAGTCGGAGTCGTTGTAGAAAGATTGACTTCTATGTTGGTCGACAGAGCTTTCCAGGAGGCAGCTCGTCTCATCCACTTCAACCAGAACTTGAGAGGGTTGGTGGATGAACTGGGACCAATAAGGGCTTTATTGAAAGATGCTTATCAGAAGAGCAAGAGAAATGCGCTAATTCAAGATTGGTTGCTCGATCTGCAAGACGTGGTCTACGATGCCGAGGATCTCTTCGAGGACTGCCAATCGCTCCCGCTCGACACAGTCTCCCATCCTCGTCCTCGCTGCTGCTGCTTCTCCTGCGTCAGCCCTTCTCACCTTCTCTTCCGCTACAGAATGGGGAAAAGAGTAGATGAGTTGATGAATAGGATTGCAAAAATCGAAAAGCGCTCTCAAGCCTTTCAGCTTGCAGTGATTGCAAATTCCGAGCCGGCCTCCAATATGAGCGCAGAGGCAACCTTGTCGAGGACAGTGTTCCTGCGTGACGAGTCAGAAACTGTTGGAATCGGTGACAGCATCGCTGAAATCACCAGCTGGTTATCTGATGAAGGCCCCTCTCACTTCCAACCTCGACGACGGATTGCCGTGGTGGGCATGGGTGGGATGGGAAAGACTCACCTTCTCACTCACGTCTTCAAAGCTGAACGTGGCAAGTTTGAGAAGTCTGCATGGCTCACCATATCTCAGAGTTATTCCCCTAAAGCCTTACAAGAGAGGTTGGGAAGAGAGATATCCCTTCCTGTCGAAGGCGTGAGCGCGGAAGAGGCCAGAGATAGCATTTTCGAGTGCTTGAGAGGGAAAAGATCTCTGTTGATTTTGGATGATGTTTGGAGCGGAGGAAGACAGTTGCTGGATGATCTCGGAGTGCCAAATGAGGACTGTTGTAAAGTCATCGTTAGCACTCGTAGTAGACTTGTAGCAGAGGAAATGAGTGCTGAGATCTATGAAATGCCCCGTTTATCTGAGGAGAACAGCTGGAGTCTTTTCTGCCGACATGCTTTTCCACCGAATGGCGTTCCTCCTGAAGAACTTGAAGATGTTGCTCGGGAGATTGAAGGCAAATGTAGAAGACTGCCCCTGGCGATCAAGACGGTTGCAGCATCCATGGCTAGGCGGCGACGTCCCACAGAATGGAAGGATGCGTTGAAGCGTCTCACCGAAGTGGACCTCAGCCGCGATGTTATGCCCGTCTTGGAGATGAGTTACGAGGCTTTGCCTTCTCACCTTAAACTCTGCTTTCTTTTTTGCTCTGCATTTCCTGAAGACTATGAAATAAAATGCAATTTTTTGAAAGCATTGTGGATTGGGGAAGGAATTGTCTATGGCGGAGAGAGGACAGAACCCTCCGATGTAGCAGAGGGTTGTTTGAACGAACTTATCAATCTTTGTCTCATTGAAGCTAATCCTGAAATAGATGGAAGAGTTTAAGTTTGCAAAATGCATGACTTGCTTAGAGAGTTGGCTCTTGGCAAGTCGCAGAATGAAATGAGATGTTTTTTCCAACCGGGAAAAAAAATCTGTGAACTTCCTGTGCAACAGTTGAGTGGCCGTCGACGAGCTTCACTGATGGCATGTGACTTGCAGATCACCCTGCAAAACAGCGCAGGCCTAGAATCTCTTCGCACATTACTTTTGTCTAACAACAGAGATCTCAGTCACATAGATGCAGATTTCCTTAGGAATCTCAAACACTTGAGGGTCTTGGACTTGAGTCGCACTGGAATCAGTGTTTTGCCACAAAGTTTAGAAAGTTTGAAGCATCTAAGGGTTCTCAATCTTTCCTCGTCAAAGATGGAAGAGCTACCCGAAACCGTCAATCACCTCCGTCATCTGCAGTATTTGGATGTCAGTTTGTGTTCGAGCTTGAAGAAGTTGCCTCTGGAGATTGGTCAACTTAAATGTCTGACTTATTTAGACTTGTCATACTGCTATTCAATAGAATTTATGCCTAAAGCGGTCTCCTTGCTCACATCTTTGGAGACTCTCACGCTACCTGACGTATAATTTGTTGGGAGGAAATGAATTGAGATTCGAGGATTTGAAAGATTTGGCAAAGCTTCGAGAATTCCAAGGATATGTGAGAGCTTCAGATCAAGTGCAAATGGTTGCGGAGGGCATATTTGGCAACATGCAGAAGATGCGGCGTCTCTTCTTAACGAATGATAACCGAGACATTCAAATTCGTCTTCCAAGTGACATGGAAAGAATGCGTGAACTCGAAAGTGTTTATTTATGGAGGCATGTTCCCCCAGATTGCCTCTCTAGTTTCCCAAGCCTCGTCAGTCTTCAGATGTGTAATTGTGATTGTGAAGAGTACCCAAGGCTGGATGGAATTCCCAATTTACGACTCCTAGTTCTATATACAAATAAAAGTTGCAATGAGTTGCCCAAGGAGTTTGGTAGAACAGGAGGTTTCCCCAAGCTGGAAGAGCTGCAGATCGGGGACTTCGAAAATCTAGAAGAATTGCCAGAGTTAGAGAATGGAGCAATGCCGATGCTGAAAACATTGTCGATTCTAGGTTTACCAAAATTAAAGAAGATGCCAGAGGGATTGAACCAGCTCAGCACTCTACAAGAGTTATATGTACTACGTTGCAAGATCGTGCCAGAAAGTGAGTTTGAAAAGCTGAGAACAAAC